>NW_019059667.1:208332-219428 GCF_000696155.1 Zootermopsis nevadensis | reverse complement strand
TCTGAGAGCAAGGCATTCGAAAACGTCGAGGCGTCGGCAGAAAATCTTAAAGTCTACTGCAAGATTTAAGAAACTGCTTCCTCCTTTAATCGAAGGCGACAAAGCGATTTTTAATTTCTGTTGGAATAATAACTGGACAGGTCACAGAATTTTAAACAGTAATTCAAAGCAAAATGTGTGGGCCGGGGCAGCTCAGTCAGTATAGCGACCGACTATGGGTTCGACCCTCAAATCATACCGCGTCTGTGGTCGTGTCCTTCAATGTTACTTACACAAAGTCTCGGCCCGTGAAGAACATTACACCCCGCGCTGATGGGTACGAGAGAACCACGGTGTGTGAAGCTACTTAAAACGCCTTAATAAATAATCACTGGGCCTGGCTGCCCTTCTAAAAACGTGTCCTTCCACGATTCTGTGATCCACAGCCCCTGCCATTATGGCATCATATTTTCCTCAGTACTGTCCCACGTCGTCGTATCTATTGTGACGCTATCAGTCAAAGTATTCCTGGAAATCCAGACCTCTAAATTATCTCATCAACGTCATACGATTATTCAAAATACTGTCAATGAAGTTCAAACAGTCTGGCTGATCAGTTGCCAGCGAAGCTGATGGTCGCGCCACTTGGCTGACCACAAAAACACTGCAGCTGACGCTGGACGCCTCGCTTACGCCACACAGAACAATTCAGGCATCAAATTAAGATTACGTCTGCCAGCAACTTGTAGCTACTTGTTCAAAGCTCACAAAGCTTTATTACTCAACAACATTACTATGCAAGTTCATTTGAGAGGCTTAAAAATAAATTAGTATTGTACGAACAAAGTGAACACCAAGGCTGCACGCTGTCCTCTGGGGTGAGGTATTTCACGTGGGAACAAGCGAAGGAAAGAGGACGATAGAGCACTGGAGGCACACTCCACGCATTCTTTGTGAGTTGCCAGCCACACGCCTCGGCGGGAAGGGCGGAGGAGGACCGGACAGCGGGATCGCAGACGGCGCTGGCGAACAGGAAACATCTGCTCTTGGGGGGAATCGAACCCCGGTCGCAACAGCCTAGTCACTACGCCGACTGAGCTATTCCCGCTCCTAGGAAACAATATTCAGGGCAAGGGACGCGTACAAGACGGGAGACAGCGGCGGAATCTAGAGACACTAACATGTGGCGAGACGGGAGTGCGGGAAAATGGGGAACGGCCCGGCGGAGGCTGCCAGTCCCAGTCCCAGTCCCAGGCCCAGGCTCAGGCTTATCCCGGCTTGCGCGGGACACTGCCACGCCCACGTCTTCGCGGCCCCTGGTGAGGCTGAGAAGTGACCGCGCCCGGGGCAGGGCCCGGGGCCGAGGGCGGCGGGCCCATCTGCAAATTTGGAAATAACTTTTCTTAGTAAGAGATCGTGGCGCCACGCAACAACAGTGACAAGAAACATAACAATTTGTTCCGCGTATTCTCGGTTGTAGGTGAGTGAGTACCAAGCTTTCGAAGAGAATTATTCAAACCCTGAAAATGGAAGCGATACCTTGCTCCGAAACGCTGGAACCACCTACAAGACCACGATCCAAGCAGATAAGTTTGTTTACGCCACGATTCAAACTACTACAAACGACACGACAAAACGCAGGCCTACGCATCAAACAGGAAGGCATTGCGTGCGCATCTGCTGGGTATTCAACTCGGTTTAAGTGTGGATCCTACAGGTAGCAGACCAACACGGAATACGGAAAAGACTTCACGACGAGGCGTTCCATAATCACCAAATACTTTAGGATGATCAAATCAAGGACGTCGTGAGGTCGGCAGGGCATACAGTGCGTGTGGAAGACATGCGAACTGCGTGGCGTAACTGGGAGGATAATATTAAAACTGGTCCAAGATACTTCAGGCTGGAAGGCGAGGACTGGATTCATCGGACTGAGGACAGAGGCCAGCGGTGCTCTGTGGACTGAATTAAGGTATAACAGACGCACGTGAGGGAAAACCCGGTCCAGTGTCACTTTTAACGCATAGATCACCCTGGATTAACCGGGGACTCCACGCTGAGAAAGCGCCGTCTGACAGCGAGCTCACAGCTTACAAATGCAATACCGAACACTCCTGACAGCAAGTGAAGAGGCTGTGCAACCTGAGGAATCCTCCGCCAGTCACTTCCCCGAGCATCGTGCGAAGTGGAAGCTGGTGATGGCCGATTTTAACCAAAATGGGAGTTACACGACAAACTCTAGCAAAGCTTCCCAAAAGCAAATTTCATGAAAATCCGTTCTCGATTTGTTACATGCGGATAGACGAACAGGCATGACCATGCTTGCAAATTTTGGTTGGAAACGCAGGCAAGAAAAGTCGAATGAACTCAGAAACAGCTCCAGACCAGGTTATGCCTAAAGCGGGGCCGTGTTCACGATCTGCCGTCTGGTATCGGGCCTTCCTCCCGGCACTGATATCAGTAAATTACGAAAGAGACGGAGATGTGGAGATAGGAAGGACCCGCATCATGGGGGCACGGCGTCGTTATGTCAGATTAGCGACTGCGAGAACGAGGAGACTCAAACTAGTAAGTGCGTGCACGTACAGCAAGAAAGTTCAGGGGCCGACAAATTCATCTGCGGCAGGAAGTTCTGACCGAGAAGTGCACAAACCCTACAGCAAGAATTTCGAGGACGAAACAAGCGTCGACACACGTGGTTTGTATTCGGAAGGTATTAACGTTCAAACACCCGCACGGAGACATTGCCTATCCCGAGGTTCTTCCTGGTTTTACTCACTCCTTCCAGGCTCATACCGGTACAGAACCTTGAATCACGTGATGACCGCCATTCGCACTAATAAAGTCTGACGCAGAATGACATTAAATAAATAAAACATAAACGATCATGAAATCACACGATCTATGCAGAAACATTACCTTACTACAAGCCTAGCTATGAAAGTTGTATGACAATTTTCGGGTGAGATACGAGGGGTAAGGTATTTTGCCTGTGGTGATACATAAATATGGGTTTAGTGGTGCAGCGATGACAGAGGAAAATCGAAGCATCCCACCCGGAGGAAAAACAGCACAAGTGCCACTTGTTCCACCACAAGTACTGCTTAGACTCCCCAGGAATCGAACACAACCCTCCGTGGTGAGAAGCAAGAGCTTTAGTGTTATAACGTTTCTGTAACAGCGAATGACTTCTGAGCTCAACTGTTAAGAGATTGGTCTCGGAGACACGACAAAAAGTGCCTGGAAATTTGTACGAGAGTCGTCATTCATTCTTGGTCCTGTCAGTAATCAGGTAGGCCTAATCCTCCTACCTAATCAAATAACTCCACACGCCAAGCGTTTCGGATGCTCGCTCGGAGACTACTTCTTATTGCTGACAAGTGCTGACAGGCAGGCGGACGGGGTTCTCAAATTAAACACGCTACGAGGATCCAGACATCTCAAGCGCGCACTTTGCATCAGGCCGACGAATGTTACAACGGCCTTCCGAGATCCGCTGAC
Source organism: Zootermopsis nevadensis (assembly GCF_000696155.1). Next base: position 215,948 of record NW_019059667.1, on the reverse strand, counting down.
CGTTGAAGTAAGAATGGACGGTCGCGGTTTGAAGACCCGCGTATGGCACGGCTGTTTGTTTGCGTCTTCCACCGTAAAATTGTGGTTCTACATGGCCACCCTCCCCCCAACCCCGCACACACAAGAACTTGGAGGGGAAAAAACTGCTCTGCAAAGTCTCAGAAACTAATCTTCGGAGGTGTAAGTGATGAGGGAACGTTTTATATGTCTGTGAACCCAACGTGATTATGAATGAAGCAAACGTCACAAGTAGATTTTGAAGACCAAAATTTTTCACGCCAAAAATCGCATGTTTTTTTCTTCTAGTCAACCGTTCCTTCGGGGACTCTATTTTTCAATTTACTACGCGCCAATTCCGCGCGTTGACTTAATATTCAGCGAGTCGGGCCAAAATGAAGGTAGACTACCAGCACCACCAGTGACCAATTGACCTCAGGGTGACGAACTGGGCAAATGTAAATAAAGCGGGTCGGAAGGAGCGTCTGCCCCCGCGGATTCCGGGAACGAAGACGGCCGACCGGAGGAAAGTAAGCCAGCCAGCCCGGCAGACGAAAGATGCTCTTCGACATGCTTCACGAATTCAGCCAGCGCTTTGCCACTTTCTCACGCCGAGAAGTTTTCTCAATGCCTTATTTCCTCCTTACTTCTTTTTCTATGCTCTTCCCTCACTTCTGCCTCCTCGTCTTTCCTGTACGTTTTTTCCTCTCGCCCTCTGTTCTCCCCTTCTTTTTATGGTCAAATCTCTCTTAGATCCTGATGAAATTAAACGCCGAGTTTTAATGTTCATTGGGTGGAAAAAAGTTCATATCGTCCCCGAAAGAAGGGAATTTAATTAAGTGAAATTACAGTGCTTGTTCTTTAATTATGTTAGTTTCAGATAAAAGGGGCTACCTCTTCTCCGTTTGTTACACAGAAAACTTCGTAATAACGACTCAACACTGATAAAGCCAAGCTCTTCAATACGGCAAGCACCCCCAGCGATCCCCACCCCCTGTGAAAATGTATTACATTTTTTTGTCAATCTGGCCCATCTAGGCTGACAGCACGCACGATGCTGGGAGGATATGAACGACGCTCGGCTGAATGTGCAGAAGCTACTTGTTCCCAAACACCCCCAATGAAACGTACAAATGAAGACGAGTGCGGGGCGGCAACGCTCCGTTTCGGGAACTGCCCCTGCCCTGACGAGAAATATAAAATAAAACGAAGCCCCTGAGAACACACGCGAAAAACATGAGGCGGACCACGGCCACGAGGCCTGTCGCCAAAGCCGAGAATTTCACCTGCAAGCTGCGTCCAAACTTCGTTCCGACAACATTTTCTACCAGAGAATCTAAATATGTTTCGTACTCTACGCCGAAAGTTATCAACGTGATTAAATCAAGCAGACGATGAGATGGGCGAGGCATGTAGAGCGCTATGTGACGGATGAGAAGCCAGCGTCAACTTCAACCGAATCAGCAGTCACAGACAAGGCTGACTGCTTCGTGCGCCTGCATATACTGGACCCGCAGAAGGCGAGACGATACTCCGTTACAGCCGAGAAGCTTCCACGCAAAAAAACTGTGACGAGATTAATATGGGTGCGGAGAGTGGACTAATCTGGCTCAGGCTCTTGTGATGAACCTTCGAGTAAAACAAAATACAGCGGACGTCTTGAGTAGCTTCCACGTATAAATAGCAGCGCGTTGTAGGCGACTAGCCAAGCACGACTGCAGAACGAAGTTTGTCCTCATGAGGACTCGTGTAATTAGGCCCTCCTCTCGCCTGTCCGAATCGGCACGATATTATCCAACCGAAGCTAAAACATGCGGTGTGACGGCTCGATTTCCGATTCCCCTTGCATAATGCAGCAGACCCACTTAAGCACACGAAGAGAGATTCTGTCACAACGCCCAACACTTCTGCAGTTGCGTGTTACTGGGGCACATGGTCCATCTCCTTCACCACGCTCCCCACACGGCCACCTCCTCTTACAGATCTCTCAGCTAACACTCTCCATACGTTTAGAGAGTGTGTATGTACGTGCGTGCGTGCAAAAGTCCAGTGAGGCTGCTGAGCAGAGTCTGTGCAGCAGATGTCCGCCAGTCTCGTTATAGTATGCAGATCAAGCTCATTGCAATTCTTCCTGTTCGCACCGTAATCCGCGACAACTGCCTGCCAAAGCCAACTGAGGTCGGGAGGGCCGGGAGGAGGGTACTCACAAGCCTGGGGACGGGGAGGACGGATTAAGCACAGAGCTTACACAAATACGCCGCCCCCCGCCCGCCACGTAACCATATTTATCGGATCAATGTTTTCTCCAGAAGACGAAAACGAACTCGTTTGCTTTGCCGTCAGAGGCAAACCGACTCGGCGGACTGCGACCGGGTAACTTAAACTTAAGCTTACTTTAATCTTGAACGTACTGTACACGTGATCACACAGGCCGATTAAAAAGCGCGAAAGGTTAATAAAATAGACAGTTCGTAGACAAGCGACTCAGAAGATAATCTATTAGATCAATGGTAAGTTATTAACATCAATACTTAATAAATAAACGTGCACAGAGAGAGAGAGAGTAAGAATTCGAAATTTACCCAAACAGCCAACAAGATGTAGAGTGAAAAGAAAAGAAATCAGGTTAATGAGAGAGAACAGAATGTGACTGACACGGAAGCTGTGCAGAACAGAAAGAGTTAGGTTTGTGGGCCTACCTTGTTCGAATAGGAGGCAACGGCCCTTGGAGAGCCCAGGGTTGGCAGCAGCGAAGCGGTACGCCGGCCCGAAACCAAGGCCAAGCCCGAAACCAAGGCCAAGAGCTTCGGAACCACAGCGACCAGCACCGGGACCGAAAAGTGGCCCGACTAAAAGAAAACAAACTGCTACTAGAGTGAGAAAGAGAGGGACGGAGAGAGCGAGAGAGAGAGAGCGAAAGAACAAGAAACACTTCTTCTACCTCCTCACAACTCTTATAAAATAATCTAACTACATTTTTCCTCAACGCGGCTCGCTGAAGCTCGTCTTATCGCGACGCACTGATCTGTGTGGACTGAACAAGCATCGCAGTGTTCGCTGCCTACAGACGCCGGCACAAGGACTTGCTTGTAAGCTACATCATCTTATTTCATCGCCGAAACACAGGAGAGGACGAGGACGAGGGAAGGGTGCAACAGTCCCACCCTCACTTCCAGACAACCACTCATGAGGAGGAAGAGGGGTTCGGGGTTCCCAACCCCTACAAAAGACATCAACATCAAGTGGGCAATGCAGGCTACTATTTGACTGCCACGATGCACTGCATAATGCAGGCACTGACAATCAATAAAGGAAAGTTACAGCAGAATCCCTCCTTCACATCGATCCGAGTATCTGTGAATTGCAGTCCGTCAGGTTACACGACACAACGACTGAACGACGACTTCCTTTGTGTAGTAGGCGCAGTGAAGCAGACCAGACCGAGGGGCAGAACTCAGTCAAGTGCTTGCCGGGTGACCTGGAGGATTTAATGGCAAACTGCGGTAAAGGACGCAGTCTAGAACTCGAGGAAACTCTGTGATCTTCACGTTGCAGCGCGTTAAACAACGTGAAAGACAATGAATGACCGGCAATGTCGCCAAGTTGCGATCTAAACAACGAGACTGTGCGGGCAGACACCGCACCTTCAAAGTCTTCAGCCATCCGCGTGAGACGACCAGAACAAATGAAATCCTTTTTTTAAAAAAAAAAAAAATTCTCAGCTCGTACAGCGTTACTGCAAACAGCAACACAAATTATTGTACAGGAATCAATCCATGACTAAAACTGTTCAACCCCTTAAAACCCAGTAGCAATTGCAAATGCAACGGAAAAGACAATGCCTCTCGAGGAACATTCCACGAGAAACTGCACCGCCTATCCACACATCGTCGCGGTACTGTTCGCGGGGGACTGAGTAAAATCGCAAAATACCTCAGACCGGATAGCCCTCTTACAACAGTCGTCCATGTACCAGTAATCCCACTTAACTGATGCATTGCTCCCATCTTCGGATCCTAACAGTGCTGTGGGCTTATTCTGTGTCACCGAAGACAGGGGCAGGCGGTAAGTTCGACTGTAATTGAGACACCTGCAAGTTTCGTCCTTCATCGCCACAGAGGAAAAGATTTAAGCCGCCACCGACTTCTCTCTCCAAAGAAGGGTGGCGATTTCAGAAGCTATAAAGACCGTGCAGGGGGCCTCTGTGTGGCTGCGGGTGGAGTCCAGTTAGTTGGCGTTCCCACTCCATTGAAAGTTGTTTTCTAAAGACCTGCCCCTCCCCTCATAAGTCCCCAACCTTAATCTCCGTCTGCTGAAAGACAGGCACGACACCTGGGTATGCCAAGTCATACATGAACACAGAAAACAGCTCTTTCATAAGCGGAAGGACCCTCCACCATCGCCTTAATGATTTTATTGACTAGCTTCCTTGTCAAGAAAGGATCCCTTATCCTCTGCTGTCCGCTCTGACGTCAGGTCAATCCTCGACGTTGCCACATCCCGCAATAGGCAATGCCGATCCACGGATTTCAAATGTGTGTCACAAGGGCAGGCCTAGGCCACATGTGGATCGAGGGGCCGAGTTACCCGGTTTTCAGAACATCGCCCAAGTGTGCTGAATAGACGTTCTGAATAAATAAATGCGTCCTTGGTAATTAAAGCACACCGCGTCTTATCTTGCAACGGGCGGGCTGGGGTGCGAGTGGTCGGTCAGCCTCACGTCCTGGCCGCTGGAATAGACGTAGTGACGAAGAGAAAGGAACGCGTTGCGAGGCGAACTCTCTACCGGCATATACAGCAAGCACAAAACTGAACACATCGCCCGCAAGACGCTGTACGCCATCACGTGGACAGAAATTATACGAAGAGAACTTGGTGGAAATGTTCTCCAGAAACGTCCGAACACATAGTAAGGCTCGTACGATTATGAACGTGTAAAGACAGTATTAAGAGTCTTCATTTAATATGAAAGCTGATTACGGACAGCGAATATCACAGCGGCAACACTGCCTGAAACAAGACATTCTCAAAGGCCCTCCTGCTACACAACACAGCACAGACGATGTAAATTCCCAGCGGTGTTAAGGGACCTCAACCTGCCAGAGGCACTACCAAGAGACAACAAGTTTTTAACCCGACTGTATGTAGCATTCTCCTCCTAGGATGATTCTTTTGCCTTCACCCCCCCCCCCTGCCTCAAGAAAGTCTGCATCTTCATAACCTTTTATAGAGCCATTCAGGCCAAGAGTACAAGCGACAACCATGCGGCAGGACAGAGTGTGTGTAATAAAAGTCGGTCTGATCAAGGGTTTAAGTGCAGGCTAGATAGAGGCTTAGAAGGCTAACAACACCTTGTCTTGGGAAAGGCCAACCAACCGGACACAGAGCCAATCAACCAGCTTCGTGGTACAAAACGTAGCGAGCAGTGCTGGACCTGCAAAATCCCAAAGAACGCCCTACCAACGCAGTAAAAACTGATATTCTGTCTACTGGGTTGCGACACCGTATTTAAGAGGTGGTGGAATTGTTAGGGTCGTCTACCCTGTACACAGAGGCGACAGGTACCTCCGAAGCAGGAGCCACCTTCAAACCGACAGCACCCTGGGAAAAATGCGGAGAAACCTCAAATCACTGTACACGAGATCAAACGTTTCGCTCTCTGTTGCATTATCAGAGGTCGACCGGACGCAGTTTCCCTCCCGTGTTCACAACATCCGTTAGTTCTTAATCTGTCTCTCCGGACCTCCGAACGCATTTCAAGAGAGACACAAACTGAAAACAGACAAGAATCACAAGAATCTCCAAGTAGCTGCTTTCAACTGACCAGAAATTAAATTTGACTAGTCCCAAAATCGTAAATGCGGTTTACGATCGACAGAAGTGGAGGCCCGCACCACGGCAGGTCGATCCCACTTGAAAAAGCGAAGAACGAGAGTAGCACTGAGGTTCTCAAGGACGAACACAACAGACGTAATTAGAACTTGCGTACGTCTTAAACTCTTCTTTGTTCTTCCAGTACTCCGGAGCGGGTTTATCTTCCGGCACGTCACAACAAAATAAAAGCTCGCGCAGATTAACTGCACTGGCACCTAACAGGGCCAGATAGTGGCAACCAAGAACTGCGCTTTAGCATTCCTGTAACGTAATCGGGAGATCCTGGATTCAAACCTCGCCCCAGATACCAGCTATTCCTGACGGAAGTGGTTCATAGTTTTTGCCAGTCCCTCAAGGCGAATGCTGGGATGCAGACTCTCACATCAGACCGGGACCTCCTCCTTCCATATTCTTTGCAATGTATAAAAGATAAATACGATCATTCCACGCTGCGCAGTCTGAGCTACTAACAGCGTGCTTAAGTAATGCACAAAAAGGCAATCAGAGATTACTGGGTAATTTAATGACAATGTTTTCGGATAAATGCATAATGGAATAGCAGGATTATTAATGAACTACAAAGGACGTGGAGGAAGGAGATCGTGGCCTATTTTAAGGTACTATCGCAGCATCTGTCCGCGCACTTTACGAATACAGCAGCTACCACTTAGTATTTCGGTACAGTTTTAGTACCAGGCTCCCTGCACACACTAGAATAACAAATTCCTACAAATGAACGCGAAGATACGCGTTCAAAACAATTGTAATTAAACGAAAATTACCAACCCCGTCTCTCTCGTGTCTGACTAAACTGATGATGTGTTTACGGGGCAAAACGTAAGAAAAATTGCCACCAAGGAGGCGCCTTACAACTACTTCCAGGTGTTAGTTTTCAAGTTAAAACTAAAAGACGTTAGTTAAAGTGTTAATTTAATCTCCTCAGGTCTACGAACAGCATAGTCGTTTCATCATCCCTTTTGCTACTGCCGGAGTCTCCGGACCAGTAATGTCCAAACGCCCCTCCACCCCGACTCTCTTCCATTTAACAGCACTGGAAGTTGAGCAAAGCGGAGAGCGGTATTCACCTGACACAAACGTAACGCCGAATGCCTCTTCACGGGAACATTTGCGTAGACCGGCATTCTGGCATTTAGGCTCACGGCAAGAGAGACAAAAGGAGTTGCTTATTGTTCGCGCTGCTAATTGTTATTAGCAATAACAAATGGCGCATCATTTATTAGAGCCAAGGCTCCGTCGTTAACTCTGTGTGTGTAAAACAATGTGTGCGCACTGCCTAATACACAGGGGGAAGGAAAAACAATTTGTCGCATTTAATTAAGATGAAGAGTTGGGGGTGGGGTTTCAAATCGCTTTCGTCTCTGCATGTTTAAAATCTTAAACCGGTTTAACGGGAAGTGCGAGGAACTGGGGCACGGGTCGCGCCACGACAACGCGAATCGACACGAATCCAACTGCCCTAAGACCAGCCGCCTTCTTTGACACTTGGACGCACGCACCTACTTACGAAATCAAAACACAAATAAATTACATCGCCCTGATGAAGGAGATACCAAGCACCTCTGAAACGTCGGTAAACTTCTACCAGACTACACGGCGCCACAACCCAGACGACAGCTGTTCGTAGAACTAACGACACATGTCCCAAGAAGAAAAGGAAAAATCAGAAAATTCCTCTTACCAGAAGCAGTAACGGGCCGACGTCGCAAATACACGTGAAAGTAACA
>NW_019059667.1:151452-201822 GCF_000696155.1 Zootermopsis nevadensis | reverse complement strand
CAGACTGCATCCACAATTCTGGTCTCCCCATTTTTACGACACATCAGCTCTACAGAATATGGAGACGCTATTGCTATGCAAAAGGAGGGTGATCCTCGTATGAACGCCGTGAATTTTACGACACGCTTTGACCGAATTTCCGTAAGAATTGGCCCATTCGATCCTTTAAGAGGGTCACACCCGCCAGCAAATGGCAAACTTTTTTGCAAATGTTTGTTTCTTCTATCCAAATGACAGGCAATGCGACGCCCGAATCTGTACGAAACTTGTAGCAATCCGCCAGCCACTCCTCTCGCATGACAAACACAAACACATGAAAGAATCGTCCAGCAACCAACCACACGAGTCTCGGATCGACCCCGCAGCGCTCACAATTATCGCCCTAACAGGAACACAAAACACCAGGGCGTTTTAACCCCGGGGAATAGCAATTCTGAGTCTGTGGCGAAGAGGTTCGGTGTGACACGCGAAAAGAGCGACCGATCCCCTCTCCCTCTATGTGACTTGCCGTAATACAGATCGCATTATTTTGTGATACGAACATTTTTTTGTTGTTGTTGTAACTGACCAGCTCTGGGAAACCGTCTAGGATCGCAGACCGACGACTCGACAGCGTAGGAGGACGTTAACATGCAATGAGAGCATTGGCTGTTCCACGTACAGATTCTCTGTATGAAAAATTAAGTCCCGCTTTCAACTGTCTAATTAGCCTCATTATAGTTGCCCAGGATTCAGCACATTCCACGCGAAATAATCGCTGCCAAGTAAAACGTGCATTTTAATTAGCCGTGAAACCGAAAACAGATCTCAGCGCTTTAAATTACAAGTCAGCATTCCTGTCAAAAGTAAGAAAATTTAGATTTTATGAGTTCCAGTAGCCATCGGAAATGCGAAATTCCCTCTAAATTACCTGCACAAACAAACACAATAGGATGGATGAGACTTGTAGAATATTTTGGTATTCTAACTAAACTAAAGCCTCCACATTCGTGCGAAATTTACTGCGAAGCTCCTCAGAGCTTCAAATCGATGAAACTTGGTGCTGGAAGGCCTGCAGAAGAGTTACCCGACGACGGCCGTCCTCATCCTGTTAACATTTCTCCTTTCCTTTCCACAAACGCCAGTCCGTCAGTCAGCCAATCATCTGCGTCGTCGAGACAACACGCCAACAGTTAATTCTACGTGCGGGCCTCAGCGACTTCGCCACTCCGGCCGCGAGTTAAGTTAAAAAATTACAGCCTACATTTCACATTGCCTGTAATTTCAGCCTTAAGTCCATGTGTAACGTGTGAAATCATACGTCTATAATGTTTATCGAAAATCAACTGTAATGATTTGTAGAAACACCCCGAAAAAGTTCTTTTTTCCCCCCCGGTTTCCTGAACTGTTAGGGCGTAGCCCCCGGCGATACACAGCACTCCTCACTCACGACACCTCACGATCAAAACGTCTGTGTTTCAAAACGCATTTTTTAATGCCAGAGATAACACTGCATCGCATCATTGTTCCGCAAACTAACACCCATGTCACCCCACCCACGGAACATACACCCGGAACTGGGAGGGGGACCGCTGAAACTCTGCACATGTGTGGAGGAGGATCAGTGGGTCAGCCTGATACACGCACTTTTCGGAGTGCGACAGTTTAAACCACGAATCTGAGGGTCCCTTTAACAAGTTCACGTTCCGCCACTCGCACACCCAACAAACCAGCGAAATGAAACCGCACGGCCGTCACAACAAAATCTGCTTCGACCAAGTTCACGAAGAGGCGTCCAGAGGCCTACAGTCAATTATCTCTAGTCCCAGGTCTGACGACCAGCAACGAAACCCACCCCTTGTCGGCTGTCCGCCTATTCTCAAACGCTTTAACGAACTCCGTCGATCAGACTGGTTGTCACAAGCTAGTGGTCGCTCAACTTGTCATGAAACCAAAAGGTTAACAATAGCCTAGGGTCCCTGCCCTGAGCCAGATGAATCCAACCGTCGCCCAACACCCTAATTCTAATCCGTTTAATATTTTCGTCCTTTCTACTGCCTTAAATGCTTTTCCTGGGAAACCTTCGGTCCATCACTTGCAAGCAATTGGAACAACGCACACAGAAGCGTCTCTTTCACATAATTAACAGCGCATTTGGGCTGCAGTCAGCGACAAACTATGAAAACTATCGCAAGCGTCGGTTACACGACACAAGCCAAGAAATAATCCTCTCCGCGCGGGGCGTCTCATTCATAAGTCGAAACCAGGCAATCAGGCTCTGCTTAGAATTGTAACATGTGTTAACACGGGGGACGAAACCCGTCCGTCCCCTCCCCAAAACCTACATCACACAAATCCCTCGCTAACCATTATAGCATTACCCAGCTAATTTCTATTGTGGTACGTGTTTAATATTCCAGTGTGGAATGGCTAGCAGGCGGTAGCCGGCTTTTAGATTTCTGTGACGGGTCAGTCTGTTTTTATACGTCACAAGCATGGACAAGCATGGGGCATGCATGCTACGCTTTGCCAAGCCCCCCTCTCTCTCCCTGCCCGGCCAGCATCATGACATTTAGTGACTTGCACCGCAAAATGGCGCTAACTAGGACTACTCGCTATATTCCTGAAAATGACACTATGACATTTCAATTTCCATTCTGGTTACAACCACGAATTGGCCATATACATGGCCGGTGACAGCTCGGCTGCCTCATGTCAAAGCGGGCTCGCGGGAGTAAAAAACGTGAAACCATAGGACTGTAAGTTCACGCAATGCGAACACGATACACCCATACCATACATGTATCCCATGCATACAAACACAGAGCGCCGAGTTTTTACGGATGTGGACACATGTCAATCAGTCGCACAAAGAACAATTAATTAGTCAGTCCTAACATTATATCATTAATGACAGTTCTTTGCAACACGAGGCAAGAGAGCAGCGAAGCGACGAGTCTCACTCTGTCGTGCTACAGAACTCTTCCAAGATTCCCAGTGGCTCTACTCTCCTGACCCGAACTAAAAATCATCAAGGCTGGAGAGACTGCGGTTCGAGACCCGGTTGCTGAACTGGGGTCTCCCTCCTTTCGCCGTCATCATTAACCAAAAAAATAAAAAAGTGTTCCACATGTAACTCCCAGATCGTAATCTTGTGGAACTTCCAGATGTAACAGCAACTTCGAAATACAAGTTACTTCGAGTATGTGAAGACACGAGCAGGTAAGTTTCCGAACCATGCTGAAGATCGTGGAAAGTGACTCGAGCCAAGGGCTAGCGTTTATTATAACTTCACTGTTATCACTTCGCTGTCCCGCAAACCAGACCAGCTTCCACCCCCACTCCCCTTATGAAGTGTTACGATGGGACTGGGGTAATAGGTCCCAGCAGAAAGGCGATCATACCCTGTGGATAGACGCGGGTCGTCGAGCCAGCCTCCTCGGATGAGCAAGGGTCCCCTGCCCAATTACCCCCGTCGACGTGATCGCTGCCACACCCCTAGTAAAGAGAAGGCCGAGATCGGACTTAGCCATGGGAAGATCAGGTGCCCACGTCCACGACCCACAAGAACTACCTCACCGCAGGGAGAACGACGTCAAATCTCAAGACGCTCTCCCCGCCCAGAAACGCACGACAAACGTACTTTGATTATCTTTAGGAAGATGTTTGTTCTCCATTCCGAGAAGCGAACGAAAACCGCATAATAAACACGCTCTGAGAGCAATATGCAAAGATTCAGGCGACACAGCAGGTGGGACGAAGGCCTGGCAGTTAGCACCGGCGTCGGCATTCAGAGAACGTACCTCGAAGATTTGTGCCACGCCATATTGCGCGCCAGAGGTTCAAAGAAGAGCATTATTGAAATTATGCCCGTACACCGACGACCGCGGGCATGCAACAGCAATGAATCAAGGATTATAGAGCCAGACACACGAGGAGGCCTGCTGACTTATTCACACACAAGACGAGGGACCAGCGCGAGGACGCGTTTTCATGTTATGGGCTAGCATTTCACGGCTCCGCGTATAACGGAGTGGATATTACACACAACACTCGCTCCACCTCGTATTCACCAGAATTGGGAAGACAATTCTTGTAGATAAAACAGTGTTCTCTTACGACCAAGGAAATTTTCCACCCTGTTAAAACAACAGGCTACAACTAGGTTAACATACTACATAAAATCTGAGATGTGATTCATAGTTACCAATAAAAATAAAATGTCACAAATGGCAAAGTTCTTTAAAAAAATAACATAAATGACCTGGATTTTCGAACTTCGTATAATCAGCACATGAAGGGATCTCAAATGGCGATGTTGTTCCGGGTCTTGTACACTCGTAGGCAGGTAGGTACCAATCTTTCAGAAAAAATAAACACTGTCTCATCTACAGGGCTAGAGATGGACACAGCATGTTTCTCCGAAACGTCGGTATCCACCTACAAATCTACACGGCATCACACGCCAGTAGGACGTCGTCCTCACAGCCGTGAGAACCTCAAATGCCAATGTGTCTCTGTCACGCAAAGGAGCAAAGAGGTAAACATTAGCATGAAACTCGATCATTTAGAAGTCAGTGGTGTCTATGAATACCATCGCGGTCTTTACGTTTGTATCGCTGCACGCTGATCTCGGAGGAAATTTTCGGGTTCGATTCAAACCTACGAACAAAACGCTTAGAACTGTAATAAGATGTTCTTTTTAGGCAAAACCAGAATTTCTAAACGCCGCTTAGCGACTCCCCTTTTGTAGTGGAGACGCGCTGTTTCTAAGATTTTATTCAGACCAACTTGGGCTCCAAGCGCGAGGCGTGAAACAACAGAAACAGACGCCCGTACCGACAAAAGCGAAATAATTCTTTATTTCTTGAGAATTGGAGCAGCTGCCTTCAGTCTCTTGGTCTAAAATGTCATGCCCTCACACGCACCTAATCGACGAAGTGGCCACAAATACAAAAGGGAATTTTAAAGCTACTGACGCGTGATACACGAGCACAGAATGCCATGGAAACCGCGTTCACGCATTAAATCGTACAAGAATATTCAACATTTTCTTGGAACACAAACGGCTCCACTGGGACAGCGCACGTCTTCATTAATAATAAAATACGCATGAGTTAGAAGCTGCAATCTATCCGCTTAAGATCAAATGAGGCTGTGAGGCGTACAATGACCTTAGGCAGCCTGCTCTAGACATTGTGTGTCACGGAAACTGAGCGTTATAGGGCAGTCGAAAACGTGAGACGAGGTTACTAAAACAAATTTGGATGTGTCAGGATGCTACGACGGAGGTGAAAATGGAGACGTTTCTCCGAAACGTCGGTATCGCTACCTAGGAGTCTACACGGCGTCTGAACTGGTGTAATAACGCGGGGGGGGGGGACAAATCAGCAAATGGACAAAGTGGCAGAGCGACGGTAATATATAAACGCGTCTGCCCCACAGCAACTGCACTTATCCGTAGATTAAACTCTCGTGGACAGCGGGCGAATAAAAAAAAAATTAGCAGACCTTCGTTTATGCGATTTCCGATTCGTAAAATCAGTTCAGGGGGAGAGGCCACTCCATTCGTCCGAAAACACAGTTGATATATGTCAGAGGAACAACTATGGAAATAAGCAGTGCCACTGGGGAAAATAAAATAAAAAAAAACCTCGCCCCGCTGTGCAAACACATAAATTGGCAAATCTTCATTTCACTTAGTACTGGGGAAATGTATGGAGATCGGGGGGAACTGTTTCGTATTTGCGAGATTCATAACCCGCGGGACTATAATAAAGCTCACACGTTCCAGAAACCCACTAAGAAGAATATGAAACTTGAAAATGATTATCGATGCTGCACAGTCCATTTGTTTGTGTGGGCATGCGAGACGTTAAATGGGTCGAGTTCTGGCGGGACATCGGAGAGCCAATCCAAGCCGTGAAATGTATCAGTTAGTTGCACATGTTTTATAAACCACAAATCATGAATGCATGACAAGTCTTTTTTTATTTCTCCCAGCACAATATATTTATTCATTTCACACTGTACAAACGCACACCACATGAATATGCTAAATATTACACCACCCGATTACCTACTGTTCTTTGTGAATCGTACACAACTGCTCATGTTAAATGACTTAATAAAGGCGATGCGTGTTCATTCCACTGTAACTTTTGTCTGTTTAGCGGCCAAATTTATAATTTTTTTTCCCCGTTATGTAAATTTAAAGCCCAACGAATAGAAATATTTGCCGCGTCCGCTGCAGAAAAGATCGTCGTAAAACATTAATTCCGCTTTCTTCGCTCGGCACCGGGCGGTGACTTACGTCGGGTTCGTAATTGGGACACGAAACGGACATGAGTGCGAGCGAGGGTGCAGTGACGAGGGACGAGGGACGGGCGGAAGACTCGAGGGTTGCGAAAGTTATGGTTAACGGGAAACTAAAGTAAATCAAATTAAATCTATCCTGCCGCTCGTTAAATTGAATGCCCGGAGCCTGGAGTATGCAAGGCACGATTCCTAAAACGTTCGCCCACTTACAGTCGCGATTTTACAATTCGAATCTGAACGAGCGCGGCTCTTTGCGGAAGCTTCTGATGGGGAGGGGGGGTCCTTCCCGCGACGTGGCGGTGCGGATTACGGCCAATATAGAACAAGCTGCACGCAGCTAAGCGGGCCAGAATTTACATGTGGTTTTTAAACCCTAGTCAAAATATATTACATTAATTACTGATAAGATTTCTCAAAATTAAACGTTTGAATTCTGTCGAAAAAGGGGCGCCTGCTATTTATCTTTTTCACGAATGCAAACGAAGCGGAAACTCGCTTCGCCTTCTTTCATCGTGCACCGACCGACCCGTATGGGCTCCCTTAGTTAAAAGTATCTGAATTTACGTCCGATTGGCCACTCTGTAAGTTTACGCAGTGGCCTAACTTAATATGTTGCCATTGGATACGGCATTTAAATGTTAAGGTCAATACAGCGAGGCCCTACACGGTCGACATGGAATAATTTCCGACACACACAAACTCCTACAAAAGAAATGACAACCAAGTTACGTTTTAAGTTCATGTGCGAAACAGAATTTGAAAGAACACGGCAAAATCTGACGAAACCTTTATAAAATTACAAGCTCAGAATTCTTTTTATACGTGTTTTGATTTGCTTGGACGAACTTTACATGCAGTAAACAGCGAATTAAAAATAAATAAATTAATAAAATTCAATCTTCGAATACCCAAGCCCAGTTCCCTGGTTGAAGGTAATTTTTAATTTGTAAAACTGAAAACAGTCATCGATGGCCCGTATCCTCTACGTAAGGAGTCCATTCGATCAACACTCCTGAAAATTTATTCCCGCAATTAAACAAAATTTAAGACAAGTGAAAATCTGTATATCTCACAGCGGGCACAGAATGTTTAAACCGACGTGTAACTTTCGAGTAAACTCGTGACACGATGTAAATTGTTTACCATCACAATGTTTAGAAAGAGATAAATTATATTCTTTTTGTAACGTTTAGTCGAGTCTCCTTAAATAAAAATCCACACTTCGTCAGACCCTCATCGTCGCAGCTAAATCAGTGCAGCCAACATCATAACATCACCTTCCTGAACAAACACGCACAAAATCATGCCCGTTCGTAATTAATATTAAATATTTAGACTTTGACCGCAATAATATTTGACCTGGAAAGGAATGCAATTATATTAAACTTACGCGTGGAAGTTCTATCGTTCCATCATGCCAGAATTTTCTGGTAAGCCAATAGTCAGGTATTATTAAAAAAGACGTTCGTATCTGAATGAGACATTCCGAACTTGGGCGGTGGCAGATACAGACACACACAATGCGAGGCATTTTAGCAACATAACAACGCAGCAACGTCACAAATTGGTTAAAAATAATAAACAAACGCAGAATTTGAAGTATGGATTCACAACGACCAACGGCGAAAGCACGATATTTTTAATTAACTTTGATTAGATGCAATTTTAAATTACAATAATACTTTTAGTGTAGACACAAACTGATAAAATGCTTAATAAGGGATCATGCGAACCAATTACTAATAATGTACTAAATGAGCCCATTTGGAGAAATTATAACAAGACTACGAATAATTTGATGTACAAAGCAAAGATGCACGAACAGGGTGCTCGAATCAAGGACTGCGGAGGCGAGGCGGGGCGTGTAGGCCAGGTTGCAAATGAGAGAAGTACGCCACTTGGAAGACTTAAGCGCAGACTGGCGCATAACTGATCTCCAGAAATCGGATCTGACAAAAATGTGGACCGGATTCACCTGGCTCAGAATTGGGATCAATGCCGGACTCTTGTAGACACGGAAACCTCTGAATTCCATAAAAGGCTGAGAATTTGACCAGCTGAGCGACTACTAGGTTCTCGAGGAACGTTTCTCTCCGTGGAGTTCTTACGACTACATCCAATCACTTAATGTTAAGTCCAAGTTAACTAAGAATCTGGAACGATCTTCAAGAGATATTTATCAGAAATGTGTAAACATGAGACCAAAGCTAGAAAGAAGGAAAATGCTTCGCCCTTCGCATTCGCTGGGATATTCAGTGACAGGCCCGTGGGTAAGATTGCAATTCAACCTAGACGTCAGAACAGAAACTTGTATTCGTGACTGTGCAATACAGGAGATGCGTCTTTCTTCCCACCGGAGCTGGCTCCGGGTTGAGAAGATAACCGCCTGACGGGCGGCGGCGAGGGAGTTGCTTCGCGCCACTCACACACCCAATATTTAAATAATTTCAACTGAAATATATCACAGCATTTTAAAGTATCATGTCAAATTTGAACGCTGTCTCTAAATGACACGCGGCAGATTCCAGCAGGCTTTGTGGATTTTGTCGCCATCCTCCCTTCAACCCTCGACCCCCTGCTTGGAGCTTGTTGTTCCAATCCCAACACTAGTTTGCTGCTGTGACACCTCCCCCTTGTTTGTCAAACGTCACCGGGGCACCTGGCGCCCACAACCTCATTTTTTAACCCAACGCCTCCCCTGTGAACCACAGCACGTCACTCACACCGCAGCGCATTCCACAAATGCCAACCACAAATTGGCCCTTCTTATCCACGGGAACAATAAAATGTATTTCGTAATTGCAAAAACACAATCAATACCAGACACAAGTCTGAGGTTTCCGCTTTATACAACAAGTGCATAATTTCCATTGAACTGAACAGCAATTTCGCTCTGTAAATTATTACGTAATGGACCTGCAATACTTTAACGCGGGCCTCAAGAAAATTCATCTAGTAACACCCTACAAAACTCGGTGGTAATTATGAGCACCACCTGCATTTTGTGGGTTTTGTACGGTTCTCAGAGTGGACTGCGATTAAGTCTTTCCGCGAACATCTACCGTCCAGAAAAATGTCCAAGACTGGGACACCAACGACGGTTCTGAGACGATCCTAAGCCCCTCCGACGTCAAAGTGTACCACGCACTTAAAAGTTAAGTCACTGACCCAGCTGCAAGTTAATTAATTACGATCTCCTGAAGTCTGCAATACAAACTGTGAACCAAGGTTACTCTCTTACCCGTAAAAAATATATGTATGTTCTTTTAAACCGTTTCAGGGGTGTCTTTGCACATAGGCAGGCCTACCAGTTCAGAAAGACAAACGTGGATGCCATGATGCGATAAATTCGCCTGGTATCGTACGCAATCCTGCTTCGTGTTTATGGGGAACGTACCACGATTCGGTTTTAGACCGAAACACGTCGCAGGAACGACCTAAGAATAAGACCTGACAGCCTCGCCGCTAGACAAGTCATCACCCCACGTATCGGCACTTCCTAAGGGCGTCCATTTAAGGACAACATCGGATTCATTTCTCAGCCCTTCATTGCAAAGCCACTCATAGCCTGGTTTTACTGAATCTATAATACTGCTTATAAATTGCATAATTAAATTTAAAAATGGCTCAACGCATAAGAGTTAGAAGATTTGTTTTTGTGTTATTTGGAACCTCAATTAAAACGAAAAGTCGATCTGCACCCGTCAATAACTGGATTAAAAAAAAGATATGGCAATTTTAAGATCTAATTAGAGACGGTGGGCGGGCAGCGATTGGCACAGAGAAACGAGTCCAGGGTGCAAGGCTTCCGTCCGCCCGGGGAGACCTCCAGTCCCTGGATGCAAATTCTAGGCAGGACAACAGACCACAACACGCAGTGGGCATCGGCGTCTCTTTTCTTGCGGTAAAGCGATCGCATGTCCCCAGTGTTTAATTACGAAGCATGTCTTAACTGTGCTGACCCAAACCAATCCGTTACGGACCTACAGAATGGTTACAAACGGCCTGCTTTGTGGCGCTACCAAGAATTTAACTTGCGAGGCTGAGGAATCTATCGACAGGTAAATCTGAAACGTCGGTTTCCCGAAATTTGTACACCAACGGCTGGAAACTGTGTGTGTGTGTGTGTGTGTAGCGCACTGGCAGGAAGCCTATATTAAAGGGTGAGGGGTACGGGGAGGGAGGGGGGGAGAGAAGAAGCCTGTGTAGAAATTAAGGGAGGAAAAGCCAGCGAAGTCAAGTCTTTAAAAATCCAACCAGTTCCACCCGCCGTATACAACGTAATTGCACAAAGCGTTTTGCGGTTAACTGCGCTCCGTACAAGGATTAATTAGCCGGTGACCGCAACAACTGAGTGCGTGTGTAGCTCTGTGTTGTGCGATGCTGCCTCCCGCCCAAAGCTTGCTTACGGTCGGAGCGAATCTGCGGCTACTAAGAGGGAGGAGGACGAGATTCCGAAAGCCGCGTCTTTACATAACCCTCGCTACAAGCAATTGCCTTGCCTACACAAACTGCACGGGTTGATTCGAAGCCCGAATCAGCTGACTGTGGAATAAATCGCAACAAAACACACCGAGTAGTATCAAGCTGACGGACATCGGCGTCCCAGGGCAAACCCGAGCGTGGCGGTGAACGGAGAAAGACGCCTTCGGTGGCTGCGTTCTAGCGCGGTGGAGACTGCGACATCACCTTCCTGAACAAACACGCACAAAATCATGCCCGTTCGTAATTAATATTAAATATTTAGACTTTGACCGCAATAATATTTGACCTGGAAAGGAATGCAATTATATTAAACTTACGCGTGGAAGTTCTATCGTTCCATCATGCCAGAATTTTCTGGTAAGCCAATAGTCAGGTATTATTAAAAAAGACGTTCGTATCTGAATGAGACATTCCGAACTTGGGCGGTGGCAGATACAGACACACACAATGCGAGGCATTTTAGCAACATAACAACGCAGCAACGTCACAAATTGGTTAAAAATAATAAACAAACGCAGAATTTGAAGTATGGATTCACAACGACCAACGGCGAAAGCACGATATTTTTAATTAACTTTGATTAGATGCAATTTTAAATTACAATAATACTTTTAGTGTAGACACAAACTGATAAAATGCTTAATAAGGGATCATGCGAACCAATTACTAATAATGTACTAAATGAGCCCATTTGGAGAAATTATAACAAGACTACGAATAATTTGATGTACAAAGCAAAGATGCACGAACAGGGTGCTCGAATCAAGGACTGCGGAGGCGAGGCGGGGCGTGTAGGCCAGGTTGCAAATGAGAGAAGTACGCCACTTGGAAGACTTAAGCGCAGACTGGCGCATAACTGATCTCCAGAAATCGGATCTGACAAAAATGTGGACCGGATTCACCTGGCTCAGAATTGGGATCAATGCCGGACTCTTGTAGACACGGAAACCTCTGAATTCCATAAAAGGCTGAGAATTTGACCAGCTGAGCGACTACTAGGTTCTCGAGGAACGTTTCTCTCCGTGGAGTTCTTACGACTACATCCAATCACTTAATGTTAAGTCCAAGTTAACTAAGAATCTGGAACGATCTTCAAGAGATATTTATCAGAAATGTGTAAACATGAGACCAAAGCTAGAAAGAAGGAAAATGCTTCGCCCTTCGCATTCGCTGGGATATTCAGTGACAGGCCCGTGGGTAAGATTGCAATTCAACCTAGACGTCAGAACAGAAACTTGTATTCGTGACTGTGCAATACAGGAGATGCGTCTTTCTTCCCACCGGAGCAGGCTCCGGGTTGAGAAGATAACCGCCTGACGGGCGGCGGCGAGGGAGTTGCTTCGCGCCACTCACACACCCAATATTTAAATAATTTCAACTGAAATATATCACAGCATTTTAAAGTATCATGTCAAATTTGAACGCTGTCTCTAAATGACACGCGGCAGATTCCAGCAGGCTTTGTGGATTTTGTCGCCATCCTCCCTTCGACCCTCGACCCCCTGCTTGGAGCTTGTTGTTCCAATCCCAACACTAGTTTGCTGCTGTGACACCTCCCCCTTGTTTGTCAAACGTCACCGGGGCACCTGGCGCCCACAACCTCATTTTTTAACCCAACGCCTCCCCTGTGAACCACAGCACGTCACTCACACCGCAGCGCATTCCACAAATGCCAACCACAAATTGGCCCTTCTTATCCACGGGAACAATAAAATGTATTTCGTAATTGCAAAAACACAATCAATACCAGACACAAGTCTGAGGTTTCCGCTTTATACAACAAGTGCATAATTTCCATTGAACTGAACAGCAATTTCGCTCTGTAAATTATTACGTAATGGACCTGCAATACTTTAACGCGGGCCTCAAGAAAATTCATCTAGTAACACCCTACAAAACTCGGTGGTAATTATGAGCACCACCTGCATTTTGTGGGTTTTGTACGGTTCTCAGAGTGGACTGCGATTAAGTCTTTCCGCGAACATCTACCGTCCAGAAAAATGTCCAAGACTGGGACACCAACGACGGTTCTGAGACGATCCTAAGCCCCTCCGACGTCAAAGTGTACCACGCACTTAAAAGTTAAGTCACTGACCCAGCTGCAAGTTAATTAATTACGATCTCCTGAAGTCTGCAATACAAACTGTGAACCAAGGTTACTCTCTTACCCGTAAAAAATATATGTATGTTCTTTTAAACCGTTTCAGGGGTGTCTTTGCACATAGGCAGGCCTACCAGTTCAGAAAGACAAACGTGGATGCCATGATGCGATAAATTCGCCTGGTATCGTACGCAATCCTGCTTCGTGTTTATGGGGAACGTACCACGATTCGGTTTTAGACCGAAACACGTCGCAGGAACGACCTAAGAATAAGACCTGACAGCCTCGCCGCTAGACAAGTCATCACCCCACGTATCGGCACTTCCTAAGGGCGTCCATTTAAGGACAACATCGGATTCATTTCTCAGCCCTTCATTGCAAAGCCACTCATAGCCTGGTTTTACTGAATCTATAATACTGCTTATAAATTGCATAATTAAATTTAAAAATGGCTCAACGCATAAGAGTTAGAAGATTTGTTTTTGTGTTATTTGGAACCTCAATTAAAACGAAAAGTCGATCTGCACCCGTCAATAACTGGATTAAAAAAAAGATATGGCAATTTTAAGATCTAATTAGAGACGGTGGGCGGGCAGCGATTGGCACAGAGAAACGAGTCCAGGGTGCAAGGCTTCCGTCCGCCCGGGGAGACCTCCAGTCCCTGGATGCAAATTCTAGGCAGGACAACAGACCACAACACGCAGTGGGCATCGGCGTCTCTTTTCTTGCGGTAAAGCGATCGCATGTCTTAACTGTGCTGACCCAAACCAATCCGTTACGGACCTACAGAATGGTTACAAACGGCCTGCTTTGTGGCGCTACCAAGAATTTAACTTGCGAGGCTGAGGAATCTATCGACAGGTAAATCTGAAACGTCGGTTTCCCGAAATTTGTACACCAACGGCTGGAAACTGTGTGTGTGTGTGTGTGTGTAGCGCACTGGCAGGAAGCCTATATTAAAGGGTGAGGGGTACGGGGAGGGAGGGGGGGGGAGAGAAGAAGCCTGTGTAGAAATTAAGGGAGGAAAAGCCAGCGAAGTCAAGTCTTTAAAAATCCAACCAGTTCCACCCGCCGTATACAACGTAATTGCACAAAGCGTTTTGCGGTTAACTGCGCTCCGTACAAGGATTAATTAGCCGGTGACCGCAACAACTGAGTGCGTGTGTAGCTCTGTGTTGTGCGATGCTGCCTCCCGCCCAAAGCTTGCTTACGGTCGGAGCGAATCTGCGGCTACTAAGAGGGAGGAGGACGAGATTCCGAAAGCCGCGTCTTTACATAACCCTCGCTACAAGCAATTGCCTTGCCTACACAAACTGCACGGGTTGATTCGAAGCCCGAATCAGCTGACTGTGGAATAAATCGCAACAAAACACACCGAGTAGTATCAAGCTGACGGACATCGGCGTCCCAGGGCAAACCCGAGCGTGGCGGTGAACGGAGAAAGACGCCTTCGGTGGCTGCGTTCTAGCGCGGTGGAGACTGCGATAGGTTTCAGAGGTCCTTGCTGCCTCCATCATCAAGGCGATGGGCAAACCTCAAATCCAACACGAATGCCTGTGCAACCGCGTCTGACCCTGCGTTGTTTAACGACGCTTTCAAATGCTTGGGCAATCCAAAATTATTCTTACGACAGACAGTGTGACTGCTTGGTCGTAAAGCGTCTCGCTCCGTTCTGTTATAAAGCACAACACAGTCGTATTTCACTTTCGTGCAGGTGTCTTTTTTTTTTGGGCTTCACGCATTTCAAGAACCAGACTTTCCCCTTACAAGACAACAGAAGCGTTTCTTCCCAAGACTAAAATGTAAAAATTTAGGGAGAAGCAAATGACATCTTCATTACGTGACAAACACTTAAAATGACCGGACTCTGGGCTCCTTTGTTCAGACCTTACACCGAAATGAGCCAAGGAATAGACGTCAGTTACTTAACTTCAATATTTAACATCGACCGGTGAATAGCGAGGCAAGACGATTCAAGGCAGACTGGACATTTTCTTGCAAAGATTCGGAAAGGAAGCTCTGTTTTAAGCGGGTAGCAATCACAGGGCACGCCAGTCGTTGACAGTATCCTTAGCACAGTTCAGAGGTCCTCGTGAGCGAGCGTCTTTGTGAGCCGGCTTGCCGTCCGCCAGCTGGCAGCACTGCAGATATGATCGGCATTGATCAGTTAACCTTTCTATTAACCTCTTGTCTAAAAATTCTATCCATCAAACGCTACTCGTTATCAATCAACGAAACACATGGCGAAGTAAAACCTGTCGCGACTCCCAGCTATTTTGACAAAGTATTCCAGAAAGATTCTGCGGATCGCCGCCTACCAGCGGAAAACAAATGTTGGCACATCCAGCCTGACACTGATTTATACCTTTAAAACGAGATTACGCCGTGTCGATAAATCAAGGAAATTGTCTGCGAATTCTCGACGACCCCTCCCCCACTACCACTTGTTCTACGATCGGCTACCTGCACAGCAAACGAGAACGGAAATCTGATCAGCTACAGAACGTGTTCCCGTCGCCAGGATACCGACCGACCGACCGCTCCAGCTGCGTGCCGAGTGGCAGGTACGTAGCAGACGTTTTGAAACAAAGCCTGTACCAACCTTATCATCATCTTCAGCACATGGCGGGCGCTTGGCTCGAAATAAACTTTGATTCTACGTAAGCGCGCAACCGATCCGCAGACGTCTCAAACAACCAACACCCACTTCGCTTCAAGGCCCAAACGCTCATTAGCACAGAGGTAAACCATCAGTTAAAAATTCTAAACCTCAATAGAAACTATTAGCTGAAGACAAATCTGGTAGTTCAGGCCCCTCCGGAAAACGGAAGCCAAGTCTGAGCGTCCAGACTCGTTTCACGTCGTCTGCGGACACAGGCGCCGACATCGAAGACTGTTGTTCTAAGACGTTTGCATTCTGACCTCACGATTTTGGAGTGCAGATAATTCGTTTCACTGTCCTACAAAATTCTGGGTGTTGCGGGAAGAAAACTAAGAGACTGGGCGGGGCACACATGCAGAGACCACAAGCAATTTGTCATAAAATTTCACGAATGCGCGTAACGTCCACCGAACGCAGTGTTAATCAGATACATTACGCGGACATGACACACAATCGCAGTAACATTCTACTTGCTGTGGTAACATCTCCAGCAAGCAATAGAAAGAATTTTTGTCGTATTTAAAGCTGTAATTAAATCCCACCAATATGCAACACTAACGCAAGATATCCATCACGATTTCGTATTTAAAACAGGACCCGAAATTAAAATTACAAAAATTAAATTTCGTAAAAAAATTAATTAAAATGTTGACCTGTGTCGATGTTTCGTACACAGGACCCAGGAAGGTCCTTCTGAAGTTCGAAAACACAAGCCCATAGTCAATACTCAAAAAGTCCACCGTTCAATTCGCGTCCCGAAGTAACTTCGACGTGAAGTCGTATCAGAATAGGAAGATCGATCATTGAATGTGTTTTCTCACGAGCCTAAGGAGAGACAGTTGTTTGTTCATAACGCATGTCACGGGTG
The DNA here is from genome assembly GCF_000696155.1 of Zootermopsis nevadensis. The sequence goes on along the minus strand of NW_019059667.1, from coordinate 185,409 downwards.
CAGTTAACCTGAGGCATTAAAATGTACGCAGCCTAATTGCCCCCCCCCCCACACACACACTTTTTATACAACCAAAAAGTTGAATAAAACGTTCATAAGCGCCCTACATTCAAACTGAAACTACCGCTCCGAGGCACCGGACTGAATCTGATGGGCGGACAATGAACCATCAGCTGACGAAGGCATTTCGGAACACATGTTTTAGGATCAAATGGTTCTCGACATTTAAAATCGAGGTTTTTACCAATCTTAAGACTGCATTAAACACTGCAGCCGATGAAAACATTTCGGATTAGTCGGCGTATGTAACCAATGGGCGCGGACAGCCCGCTCCATGAACATCGCGGGTCCATCATCCATCATCTCTTCACTGACTGATGATTCCGTTTCGTCCGACTTACGCAAATTTATGAAAATTAGGAAACACTTCTTCGCGGCAAAGACGAAGTTGTTTACTAAAGACGTCTCACTGTTAATGACTGTACTAAACAAATGAACAGCTGATTCTGAGGAAACTCATGAAGACGCAAGATTCTTCGCACAGATGAGTCGCTGCCATAAATATCGAAACTTCGCAAGAAATAATTCGGCTTCAGTAGAATTTTAAGTTCTCGCGGTCTGGATTAAGGCGCCCTTTAGGCTGGTAGAAGTTTATCGACGTTTCTGATAACGGGGATAGGGTCTCCGAAACGTCGGCACACTTCTGCCAGCCTAAAGGGCGCTACAACCCAGCTTTCTCGTAATCAACGTGCTGCAAGATTTCTAGACAGATGATAAGATAAAATTAACTAGGCTTAGGATATTTTCTCTTTTATTCCGAGTAAGCAATGAAAAGTTAGGAATATGGCGTACGTCGACACTCTCTTCGGGTTTGGCCTTCATGTGGGTTATCGGACAACAACAAGTTGGGCGACTATCAGCTGCTTCCTACATTTCGTTAGCACAAAATTTAAACATTTCCAAAATTAAATACGAATCGTTTATGTTCGTCTGATGCCCCAAAGAACTTTTCGTGGGAAATGTGCCGCGCCCAGGTTCAGTTTTCTTGGCCGTCCGTCAAACACTTTCGGAGGCGAAACACACAGACGGGCGTCGAAGTATTGAGCCATCGGCCGGATGTGTGATTATTTTATTCGAATGCACGAAGCAGGGCTGTGGCCGTGGCCGATCCAGCCCACAGCTTCTAACTCAAAAATTTAACTTAACAAATACCGCGCTTTGTCCGACTTTCGCAAATCTTATGTAATTTCAGACAAGAGGAATCAGGAAGGAGTCGAGAAGACGCAATTATGAAACAATCGATGTATCAGCCCAGGGGGAACGCACAAGACATAAAAATCAACAAACAGTAACAAGTCATCAACTCTTGAAACGTGGTTCAGCTAGCTATTATGGGTCTTCAGAATAGCCCGCCTCTCAATTATATCCCTGGCCAGCTCAATCCAATCCCAGCGTCACTTTAATGTAATTCTCCCAACTTTCCCCTCGAGGTTTCCCCGCTAAAAGTATGCACGCTACATGTTCGGCCCACTTTATCGATGTTAATGCACAATTTTCAAGCGGAATGTTGCACGTTGGCGGAACCGCCTTCGACGGATTAGAGTTTAAATTCACAATGTCTGTCTATTAAGGGCGGGATATTTGGTACAAAATGCGAAGGGCGCGGTCGGAAGCCACATCGTAGTTTTCTTAAAACCCTCGCCTGAGGGAAAGCGTGAATACGCCTAACCTGCGGCAACCTGGAAAACATCCGAAACTGAGCAAACGAAACAAGTCTAAGTGATCTGTTTCAACATCGGCACGGAAAACCTACAGATCCGGGAAGGAAATAGCCAGACGCGGAATTACCGATCACAAACGCGCCGTAAAACGCGACATATTAACCCTTTGAAGCCGAAGATCGTCTGAATATTATTTACGAATCCAGACCGTACCGCGAAGAAAACACTTCACCTCACCATTACGAAAATCAGCTGGTTAACCCTTTGAAGCCGAAGCTCGTCTTCATAATATTTACGAATCCAGACCGTACCGCGAAGAAAACACTTCACTTAACCATTAGAAGTCGAATCAGGCGGTACCACATAAGATTTAACAAAAGAACATCCCGGTCAAAGCCTTAAAAGGAATTACGTATCTGAGAAAGGTCCATCGTACTTCAGCTTGCTGCGTACCCGGGGTTTGGAAATGGATTTTCATTCCGTCTCAGAATCGTCAAGTGATCTCATGAATCTCGCGAAGAAATCTAAATATACGAAACATCTCACCGCGGCCCTAAAAATAGCCAAACTGTCAGTGTGGCCTCTCAGCCAAAATGTGCCATATGTTTTGGTTGTTCGACGCCTATTCTTACAGACTTTAATTGTTTCTGTTACCGAATTCCTGTGGCGCCGGTTTCGGACTCGGCCGGTCGGCCGACGGAGAGGGCGCGCTGCCTCGGAGACGACTCGCAGCTGGCACACGAGGCGCAGTGGCGTGCCACTGGGACGTCGACAGCCCGTCTCCGCACCTCTCAAGAGAGGGCTCGTCGTACGAAAATAAAACCTCAGCGGCAAATAACTACGACGAACAAACCACCGCGTTCCTACGCTCGGACGAACGTAGATAAACGCTCGTGACAACACACGCCACTGCTTTCAGATGGGACCGGAAACCAAAGCCCTGAGGGACGACTTAACAAAGCCGTGGTACGTTCCACTCTTCAAACACGGTCACTCCTAGGCTCTCCACTGGAGTCGCCGTCTTTCCATCAATACGAGAGAATTCTTCTTAAACCACCAACAAAAATAACTGGACGTAGTTTTAAAAAAACCTCCAGACTCTGTCAACGTCTAAAACCAAACTATTCCACGCGAAATACAATCACCGGGTCATTAAATCAAGAATCTCGATTTACTTTCCTTTTCCGCCGCACGGATGCCCTAAATGTCAGCACCGTCGGCCGCTATCAACAAAGGACTCGAACGCGTGACCCAAGTGTTCGAGTGGACTCGGGACGGTACGAGCACTGGGGATAAAATCGTCTCGCAACAACAACAGTTTGCAGTTCATCACGAATTAAGAACCATTGTTATTTACAGGAAATATTTTAGACTTTAAAACGCAAATACAAATTCGAAATTGTGTTATACGTGAACACCGATCGAACATTCTAACAACAACAATGCCATTACCGCAATTAATAATCGAGTACGTTTAGATGATAATATTCCAACACCGAACCTCAATTGTTGCACAAGCCTACGCCCAACGACTACAAAACATCACGGAAACACGTTCCTACGTCGGAGGCCACACGGCCATATTTATCGGCGTTGAAGCCCGAACAGCACGCGGGAATAATGTGAAGACTTGAACACGAAAACTCAGGATCAGGGCACATAACAAAACAAGTCATTTCATTTGTCGGCGCGCAGTTGATATAGCGCAGTGAAACAAAACACAAATATGGAAAAAGATGTGAATTCTTCCGAGCGACCACGGCAGCACGTCCTGGGCCAGCGGTCCACTCTCGCTCGGCGGCAACACCGACCGTAGCTCGCACGAGGGAGTCCCACTTCCCCGCCATTGAGCAAACGCATCGCAAAACAAAGGACCTGAAGCTACGGAGACTCCGATTGCCCCGTCCTTCTTCAGACACTCCCGTCTCACTACACGAAATGACCTTGGATGCATCTGACGCCGCCTTCAATCCGAAAATGACATCGCAACTCAACAAAACAAATGTTTCTCCTTCCTTGAAAGTGTTGATCAGTGCGGTGTACGATGTTCGTTCAAGGTTGTACATTTTTTCTGGAATTCATGCTCCTTCGTACTCAGTGAACAATCTCATGCCCTGATAACATAAGCCAGATGCATTACAGCAACAAGGGCACAAAAACCACGAGTTTTGATCAACAGCATCAAAGCGAATTCGCTTCATTTTCTCTTGTATTTGCCCCCATAAGACAATTTCTGGCACAGACTCTTTCGAGGCGTCGCGATTGCAGTGAACTCCACTGCTCTGAATAAAGATTATGTTGAGGTCAAAGCAAATCAAACTCCGTTTCACTGGAACTGACAGGTGGACACAGAAACCAATGGGGAAGAGACTCCAAGAAAACAAATAAAATAAACACTGAAAATTCAAAAGCATGTGAGAGCAGAGAGGAATAAAAATCCTGCGCAGTAATTCGCCCCGCTCTCGACACTCCGCAGATCAGCTTCTGGCTGAGAAACGATTCCGCTCCACGGAAGAGACTCAAAGACTCTTTGTGAAGCCAACGCTGCCACAACATTTCAAAATCGCTATTTACTGAATTCAACTTGAGGAGCGGACATTGCTACCGACTGAAACTGTAATGTCTGCGCCTGACTCCTGTTTGTGCCGGGAGGTGCCAAATTCTCCAAATTTAATTCAACAAGGGGGCATTGACACCTGCATCGTGTTGCAAGTGTCCCAACTGAAAGGCCACAACAAGAAAAGATAAACTGCGACACTCACGTCTAAATCCTCGTCCCTCCTCGGGAGTCGAGCGCTCGGTGCCCTCTGAGCCCGGGGTGGCCGTGCCCTCGCGGTCTTCAGACATGGGGGCGTCTGAACTCTCTTCCTTCACCACAGGAGCCAGAAGAGGAGGCGAGACGGACGCGCTGGCAGGAGAACTTGAATCGGCTCTCTGCTGTTGGGTCTGGCCGTTCAGATACCCTCGCTCTTCGGCGGCGATGCCGGGAGAGAAGAGGGTGGACAGGTGGTTCGTGGGGGTCGACGCTTCGTGGTGATTGCTGCTGCCTGTCTCGATCTTCAGACACTTGGAAGGTGGGGCAAAAGCAGAAGGGAAACCTTTGACCTCGGGAGCTGCGGGTGTACCGAGAGGTCTGAAAGCGCCAGATCCGAAAGGGACTCGCGGGTCAAGAGCCGGGTGCAAGAACTGAGGCTGGAGATGGTGCAGCAGGTGGGCCGGCAGGCCGGGATAGCTTTCCATGTGCCGGAGGCCAAACCCAGCAGCGGTGAACGGCACGTGCAAATCCTTAGCTTCTGGTGCCTGGGTGAAAAATAAGCAGAAGAACATTGACAAATGCACTTGGAACAGGATAAGTTAACCTTCAGGACATTCAACTTCAGAAATCTTAAATATCAAAATAACTACTGGCCTGCATGAGGTTGAATCTTCTGGTACATCACATCTACAGGTTTTTATGAGGCACATTTAATAAATTTATTTTCCTGCTTTATTTTCATTGTAAGATTAATGGCATACATACCTGTGGATTGAAGGGCCTCTGCATTCTAAGGGCCTCAGGCAGCCCTCCTGCTTGAGAAAACACTACCAAAGCTGGGGGTGGTAGAGGGTTAGGAACATATGCAGAATTTTCCATCTGTAAGAAGATTAAAGACACTAAAAATTCATCTATGAATTCTTTAAATTACTAACATAATCAATCTAGTAAGAACTTGAAAATGTAAGCAAATGTACCATGACTAAACCACACTTACAAAAAAACAAAACAAAATAGCCACTATTTACCAGTTGTTTTTTTTTTTGATTAAAACTTTTAAATTATCTAAATTTAAAAAAATGCTTTCTTAACAACAGGCAACTATTACAAATCCTCATAAGCATTTTGACACCATGTTACAGTGCCATGCTTGTGCTCAGAAAAACAGCACAAAATTCACTAACTTCACATATTATAATAGCATGAGCCTTGAATCGAAGGCAATTGTCTCGTACATTGAACAGGACGTCAGTTATCTTCGTAACCTACAGAAATTATCAGAGAAATATAAACAAATGCGACGGGCTTGAATACAAGACGCCATAAAACTACAACAAATGTTGTAATCACAAACATGTTAAGCACATCGTAACACAGAAAGCACTCCCGCATCACACACGACGGCAACTTGTGTTGACATCCCAACATTATCTCTCATTAACCATTAGCACATCTTTAATTTTCACCTGCACTTAAATACATTTATGAAACACTTGAATATCAAGTTGCATCATAACCCTACATTGACTTCTGATTTTTGTTTACCTTGAATCGACTCAAACTGACAGTACCATGTGATGAATAATGTATTAATATTATAAAATGTGTTTAAACTTTCTAAAGTGCACGTTGGTTGGACCGAGTAGCTTCCAATTGCTGCTCCCGAATCCACCAAGCGCCAACTGAGCTCCATAAACACTTACCTACACACTCATGTTGTCCCGAGGTGCATGTTGGGAAATCGACAAAACACGATCGCATTTCGTACGGCGGGAGAAAACGAATATGGAGAGCTGCGTGATGGTAGCGGGACCGATGAACTTAATATTGATTATTCTGATACATACGGACGCCAGAAGAAGAGGGTAACCAGGCATCTGATCCCCCCCGCTAGATTTCTGAAAAAATCAAAATTGAAAATACATTTAATACTAATACCAACATTTAAAATTATTTTTCAATAGATTTTAATACAAAGACCCACAACTCTCGAACGATCCGCAAAAATATTCTTAAACGGCTTAAAACAAGTTTGTAAGCAAATTTTCTGGCTGTGCCGTTGTAAAAATTATTCCTAGCAACGACCTCGCTGAACCACACACGTTTTTAAGTTGGTGTATAAGAAAATACGTTGTAATGTCGGCTTCAATGTAACTAATGTTGTATTAACTTAATATATACAGATTTGCCGAAACACACACACATTCTTGTTCAAAGAAACAGTATGTTAATAACACATTACATTTGAGGTCTTCCAGATTACGACGCCAGGTCGTGTAGTTTTGTAGATGGTTGCCGACGTTCCGCCGAAACTTATAACCACTTACAAGACTAGACGACATTCAGGTCATTTGCACGATCGCGAGAGAATTCTGCAAGGACAATGTGTCCGATTTAATTACGATTTCCATTAATTATTTCTTTGTTTATTCCGTTAATTAACGATTACAAAACTGGGTAACATTTAATGGTACGTGAAATGCTGAATGCAAACATTCTAGGTTAACCTAACCTAAATAAGCTGAGCCAACGGAACTAGGCGTATAAACAATTGCAAGTATCAGCTTTCACTCGTCACTGTGTGTAGTAGGTACGATTACAAAGTTAACCACAACTACTTAGAAGCTGAAACATAACTTTGATCATCAGTTTGCAGCTTAAATGCTGACAAACAAAAGTTCAATGAATTAAGATCACGCAGATGCAGAAACTTAAACTCGCTTTTAAGAAGCCCGGCACAATTATAAACATTCTCCTGTGTATTTAATTTCCGTTCCTATTGTTCCGTTATAACAGGAAGTGCACCACAGACACCGAATAAAGCAAAGATAACAAATGCAGTTCCATTGTTGTACAAGCGTTGATCTCGTGCAAGAAGACTCATTTAATGAGACGATACTAGGACGGAAATTAAAGAATATTCTTCATCTCGTTTTTGCAAACACATTCGATTCTGTTACTACGAGCGAGCTATTACGCCTGGCATTAGCTCCATTAACAGTAATAATAAAACACGCTCATGTTACTTTTAGTTTCGATATCATAATTTGTTCTGGGCTGAGTCGCAGTGTGGTATATACCAACATTCCGAATAAACATTATCCTCCATCACGAGCAGAGACGATTGAGACAGGAATATTACTTCGAAACGTCAGTTTCTACGCTACTAATTCACATCGTCATCCATAATCTTGAGCGCTGAGGAATCGAAGTACAGCAGCGAGACGTATAAGACTAGATTCTGTTTTTGTAGGTTGCAGCACCGTCCTGTCTGACAGATGACTATCAGCGCTTGAAGTGACTACCAACCCAAAAGACAGTAATCTGTGTCGACGTGAAAAACGAAAATCTCATCCAAAACTTCCCATATACGAGCGGTATGTACGGTTTACATTACGTTTCTGAAGTACAGTTCTTGATCAAACGTACTGGACCACTTTCGCAAATGTCATTGTTAACCACCTCCAACCGCAGTTAATAAAGATTACATCATTATTCTTCGTAACGCCATGCGCCATAATTCCGTTTGGAAAGATTCGCTCCTTATAATTTTTCCCCCATATTCTTGAAGCTGAATCACACGATGGGCTTACAACAAAGTCACTATAATCTAGACCATGGCCCACATAGGTGTACTGAACATTTACTACTGAAGTAAGCCTGGAGTGTGCTACATTTAATACTTTATCGGCAGCGAAAAGATCAACTGCAAACGCTAACGTATTCAGAGCAACAAACAAGCTTAATTAAGTAGACCGAGCAATGCCTATGCTCACTATTCAAATCAGATCAGAGTTGGGTACTTGGGGAGGATTTAGTATGGATTGTGTAAAACTTGGGGATTGGCCAACGACTACACAGCCTTGCTACCTCGTCCGGTGACAATCGGCGAAGGCGTTAAGCCCGTAGCAACAACCAAATCTCCCACAAGCAGCAGTCGGCTTAAGTTCACATAACTCATTGCAGTGCTGGGGAGAGATTTTTAAGGCAAGCAAACCACAGTATTGTGGGTTACGGATCTGTAAGTGTCTGGTCGATGGAAGTCAGAATTCCAGTAGAATATTTCCACAAAACACAGATGTTCCGAACGGAGCAACCGCACATTTCCCTCCAATCGATTGTTAAAAGACACCTGCTTTACCGCGAAAATATCAACGTATCTCTAAATTAACAAGGTCACAAAGGTACACTGACGTTCTTCGCGTGAACAGGGGTGTAGCCCATCGGAAGAATTACTATCTAACCCGATGTGGCCCAGGGGTTTCCATCCCCAAAGTGAGGCAGGCCAGAAAAGGCTTGGGGAGAGACCCCTGAATGTTGATCCTTGGGATTCTGTACGCCCTTGGTAAAACCATGAGAGTTAGCTACCACCTAGCAAAACCCAGACAGCCATGGACGTTCTTTGCGTCAAAACCATCCAGTAACCAGTTGACCACGAAACTGGAGCAGAAGAATACTCTACTCAGATGGTCAGAGTCGTTGCCATTGAAATGAAAGCTTTGAGTACACAGATCTACAATTAGGCCAAAATGCATCAAGAACCCTTTCAAGCCGAATGCTCGTCTAAATAATGTTTAAAATTCGATTCTAACCTCAAAGCAAACGTCTCCATTACAAACATGCATTCGTTAAGGGTACTTACTTAGGGGAACACTCGCTGTTCGAGTACTGTATGGGCAAAATGCATGTTGAATGTTGTTACAGGTGGTAAATACAATTACCACTCAGTTTTAAAGGATTAAGCCTGTCAGAAACACTACAGAGTTGTCTTTTAGCGTCTTAAGGAAAACAATAGGCGCACACATATTTATTAGGCATACAAGAAAGAAATGTTTATGTTTTGAAATATTGTTTAATTACAAGGTAATATTAATTCGTAGCATTAATTAACCAAATATTCTGATTGAAACACAGCCCAAATGAAAACAAAGCAAAATACACAACTTGAAGTGTTGCTCAGTTAAATTGCAGCGGGTTAATATAGGAACACTTCTGCCGCACAGGAAAGCGGATTTATTATTAACACACAGTTAGAACATTATCTTCAACATGACATGCAATAACATGTTGAAGATCATGTGGTCATCTTCAGGCGCCTGTCAAATACAATTTAAATGAACCTGACGACTGTTTAATCTGTTCAAAAACAGGAGAAACAGTTGGCAGAGGACACATGCAAGATAATAGGTCATCGGGCCAGCACGCTTTTGCAGTTATCCAATAACTAGGTTAAATCACTGATAAAATACGAAATTCATAGTTATCCTAGAAACCGCCTCATATTTCAAATGTCTCCTACGGTTTTGGTTCATTTGACAATCTTCACGTTCATCTAAATTATATTTGATAGAAAGCGTGCCGATCGTAGTAAATCCAATCTGTTACGTGCTCCCGAATAACTCCGTGACAGGACGATAAAATATAAGATAGGTTACTGTACATTAAACATAGTTAGTATTCTAAAATAAATTTTTTGGCATTTAAAAAATACATAAAAAGGATACATAAATACCTCTGACACTTAAAATTCTGGGATAAAACTTTGCGGTAATGTACACAGTGGCCCTAGAGCTAGAGGTGAAACTGACGAGCGACACGTAACTTCAAGATTTTAAAAAAATCACTGCAGGTACATGTAGAAATGCCTCGTCCATTTAATTTGAAACAAAAAGAAACTCACGATTTTAATCTAGTACATGATTGAGCATTAGCAGAAAATGGTTATTCAATTATTTAAGAAACCTCTACAATATTTCTATCCTCTAGTTTTAACGTCTGTAGCCAAGTAACGAGGAGTTGTTATATCTTCAAATTTAGTTGATTTCAATTGTACAGAAGAAGACTCTCAAAATATGAAGGTACTAGAAGCTTCCAGAAATTCACGTGTCTGCATGACTGCAAGTCCACAATGTTTTTTGAATGCTTTTGCATCTGGGGACCGTCCGCGCGGAAAAATCATCAGAGCCGACGAACACGCGAAATAAAAGCAATCTCACCTCATTCAGTCCTGCTCCTCCGCGCAGTGTCTTGTGCACATTTTCTTCGTGCTTTCGTCGCGACTGGCTCACTCATAAAGGCTGCTGATGCTCTGTACACATTTTAATAAAATTACAATTTTTAACCAATTACTTAAGCACATCATTTCTACAGACACGTAACAGCTACAAACTAAATTATATAGTACACATGTACATTTATATTAACAAGTCTAGAACAAAATACACAAAATACCCAAAATTCTGAAGAGAAAGTAAACCATGTGATAGATTACATATATTTATATGAAGATAAAAAGATATATCAAATAGAGTTTATTTGAGAATAATGGTAAGGAAATGAACCAGGGAAAATATAAAATCCCACCAAATTTTTATCTCTGACTCTCTTTTAAATATAATAAATGCAGAACCACCATCAGTCATTATTCTGCAGCAGTGATTCAGAAGCAGCGTTCTGTGGATGGATTTCTCCGACGGTCAAATTCAGATGAACCCTCTTTAAGACGAAATATGTAAAGCAAGAACAGCGTTCTTTCTGACTGAATGGCAGATTCTCGTGAGCTTATGCTTACAATTAGTGAGCCACATTCTTGAAAAACATTCCTCCTTCACACGACATTTCCTCAGAGTGAAACAATTTTTCACCGTCATTAAGGTTAGAATGGCATAATTACGGCAGTCTGATTAGCATTCCTTCGTTCACTGCAACAAAAATTCACTGAATTTTCCCTAGTTCAGTTCTGATTCAAGTGTAGTGAGATCTGAGGTACTCGTGGCGGTCAAAATTGGGATCGCAGTCTTCTGGGCTGTGACACGGCTCAGCCCCACAGGAGGTCACCAATGTCCCTCTGAAATGTTGGTGTCACAATCCACAGGACTACGATCCACACTGGATGACAACAAATCTTCTTCATATACTGCACTGACACAGAAATAACTTAAGTAACATGACAGTCCAACTACTAACGCTACGCGCAACATTCAATTAAAGAAAAACAGGACCCCCTCCCCAAATAACCACAAGTACGCTACATTTCTCTTTTAAGGAAACTGTTGCGCATGCATTTAGTTTCAGTTGTCATTCTTAAATGCAACGAGGGTCTTGGAACATTGCCCCTTTACATTTCAATATTTCAGATTATCCAAAAGAAACTGGCAAGGTACCGACCCTACCTTGGTTTCCTGTTATTAGTATTTCAGCACAGTATCCTACCACGGGCATCTCAGTTCAATTCATTACATCACAGGTAGTTCATGGAGCCAAGGTTAAAACGCAGCTCAAACAACTCACCAATTACTTCATCACACAGCGAAATTCTTCACTCAGAAGACAAATTTATCTTCGCGACCGTGGAACGTTGATGCCGAAGGTGCTATTGTATGTCGCATATATTTTACATATGTACACTTAATTAATTAGGTACATCAACAACAAATTCCGTCTGCTGACTCTGGATATAGTAAATAAATACAGTACAATCATATACACAGACATGAATCTTTTCTTCGACTTCCAGTGAACAAAAATGTGAGGGAACCGCTGCATTGAATTTATCACAGGAGTGTAATTAATTTCCTTAAAAACATATGAACATCGCCACTACGTACTAAAATAATGGCAGCAACATCTCACATACATCAATATCTATTTACAAAGTATGTAACACATCCAACTGAGAGCCTCACGGCTCTATCAAGAAAATGACCTCACAACGTCCGAAACTCCTTTTCATTCTCCAAGTATTAAAAAATCCTGAAACATTCTATTCCACTTCTAATATTTAAAAACATAGTTGTGAACTACTAAAGAATTAAGAAATACGTTATGCGAAATATATCATCAAATCACGGTGACAACATGGAACACTGTTTGCCAATACCATATTTATCCATACACCACGAGTCTGCAAAAAATCTGCGCACCCCAAATTTATATTCTGCCAAGAAAAACTGGAAACAGAACATACAAATCCCTGAACTGAATTAAATTAATATCGACCTTCACTATCCGTGCCGTCTCACAGGCTGCAGATCGCACTAGCATTCTGCTAAACCACTAACCCCAAACAGCGGCCCTGCAGTACAAAGGTTTAAATTCCCTGCTATCAAATGATAAAAGTTGAAATCGAGCAAAACTGATGATAAATTAGATCAGGGTGAACAGTCCCACTCTACGAATGTACGAACGTACACACAATCGCTGACAAAACGAAAAGAGCATGAAATAAAATTAGAAATAATTACTATTATGCTTCATTCCCACTGAGGCTGCAGTCATGTACCAAAGTAAATCTTCAGCACACTCACCTAAACCGTTTACAATCTCTAATAACATGATCACTGGTATCCAGCCCCAGGTGCGCCTGCTCCGTTCACCCAGTAGTTGCAATTTCTGTTGCTTTATTTTTCCTGCGGGGCTCAGTGGGTGGTCCCCAGGAGCCATCCTTTCAGATCGTAAATATTTTCTTACATTTCTCATTCATTACCGCGTCTAATGCCATTTCTGATGTGTGAACAGATGTAAGAGCGATTTTCTCATACCAGTAACTACGTTAGAAATGTTAACATTTTATTCTTTGTACGCATTTTGGAACCTCGTGTTCTCTGTTTTACACATAAAATAATTTAATTTAATTTAAGGAACTTCTGAAATGAACCCAGGATCCTTGAGAGATAAAATCTCTTTCAGAGTTTCTCGCGCCTTCGCCCGGTGCTTTCTGCTTGATGCTAAAGTGCCGCCTCTTATTTAAATATTAATAAAACTGTTATTTCGCCCACAAAAGGCCTGCTGATAACCACTACTTTGCGCAGACAGACCATTCTTTTCACGCTTTTTGGTCACGGTACAATTCCCCATTTGTTTTCCTTCTTTTAAAATCTTCAGTGTCTCACAGACTGCAAATGAATTTCCAACAGCTCCGTGCACGCACTATATGGATAAATACAATATTACGTCACATAATTGTGAAAACTACTCTGGAATGAATAAACGGTCACCCCAAAGAATACACCTACGTCATTACCGGCATTTGAAAAAAAATCATTCTCTTCATCCGAGCTCCTGGTCCTTCTAGTAAATTCTGTTTAAAAAATGTTTGCTGCACTGTTGCATTACAGTAGGCCGACCCACAAGTGGAAACAACAGGCATTGACAAACTTTTCCACCAGAGCCTGAATTTCTGCTAAACAAAATTCAAGGCAATCTGAAGTGTCACATTCTCTGTTCGGCACAGCTTTCTTATACACGACAGCAAGGTCCTGCAAACAATACAAACCAAATTACTGCAAGACTGTGCCATCACGCCCGTTCCTTTCGGCAAGAGAACGCATTACACTTTCCCAATGAAATGAGATTCATTTGAACATGTGGATGGAATAACTCACCCCACGTGACGTGTGCAAGTCGACAGACAGCATCATGAAGGCTTCTACGTAGCGAGAGTGCAGAAAAACGATGTGTTGAATGTTGCCATCTGGAGCTACGAACATTCGGCACTGATCCATGTATTTTGTTGTCAGCACTTTGGCCAATCCTTGATACCAGGAAAGGGGCTGACAGAGCAGTGGCGAAAGGCGTGGATCCAACTGACTCAACGGCTCCACAACAGCAAGATTTCGCAGCTCGCAAAACTCACTGTATGTCAATCCATGTCCTGTCAACTAATAAAACAAACCAGCACGACATGAAGCACGTGCAATATACGTTAAACGCTTGACCGAAAACCTGCTTGTATAGAAAGGTCTACTGCAACATGCAATAAAATCTTCTCAAGCAACAAGCCATGTCAAAATGGAATTTTAGTCCAATGTTTCAAAGACACTCTCTGCCTCCATCATCAAGGAATGTGATGAGTGACTGCAGTTTGCTCTTTATATCTACAAAAAAATGGTGCCCTTTCACGTATGGCCTTTGACAAATATGGAACGCAATGCACCCATCTTCGTACCATTTGTACGGACATGCAGTACCTGGAACTTGATGTGTCTAGGTCTGGTCGATCAACTGCCGTCATCTTGAATGACGGTACTCCTCCACCTTTTTTCACCTGTCTCCATGTCACTTAACTTCGTCCTTTGTAACGGTGTTAGACTATGATTCCATTTTAATGTGGCTTATCGCCCAAGAAAATTTTATTGCATTTAGTCACCGTGAAAGCCTCAAGTCTTAAATATACTGCAAAAGTTCATCCCAGAAGTAAAATTAAGTTTAAAGAAAATCTATTTCCTTAATTTCTGCAGCAGACAACTGACTAAATCAGAAGAAACTGTTGTAAAAGACACAGACGTTAAATGTACCAGATCTCTGGGCGGCGCCTCGTCCCGCTCTCTGTCTCGACGACGCTCCGAGTCACGAGCAGCAGAGCACTGCAGCTTGTTCCACAGCAGGTGTGTGCGACAATGCACCATTCCCTGGGACACCATTGAATATATCCTCTGCACTGCACTGTCTGCTTGTTCCAGAATCAACTGCTGCATGAGCTGCTCATGAGACGAGTAGTACCCCAGGTAATTAACAGCTTCTTGCCTGCAAGGAAAACCACACATTCAAGTATACTTCACAAGCTCATTAAGATGTGGTAGATGTAGAAATAACCTTTCCTTGCATGACTTATTTATCACCCTCATGATGAAGGCAGTAAGCTCCTCCAAAATGTCAGTCAATATCTATCAGACCACATGGTGCTACGTCCTAGAAGACAAGTCATCTTCAAAGAGTTTTTTTTAATATAATAAGTGACACTTGATGATACATTCCATGTGTGTTAATACACACCACTGTTTCTTAAATGCATAAACTTTTAATAGCAATGAAAGCATTCAACATTCTTGAAAAGGTTCAAAGTTAATTTTACAAAATATGACCAAAAATAAACACAGTGCATATTTATATTTTCCTATACTTACCTCAATGGCTTCCATTTCTCTTCCTGAGAACAGAATTTTACTATGAATTACGTCTTAAATATGATCATAACTGGAAGACATTGTAATGAATGTGATTACTAGTGGCTACGAACAGAAAGAAGTGATAATACTATCAGCAATCACGCATGCTGAAGAAAGCAACACACAACTAAGCAAACTTTAGTTTAGAATATACGCTGTGGAGAAGTAGCGGGGGGACTGGAAGAACAGCCAAGCCTATGTGAAAATGTGTACAGGATCAAGAAGTCTACTTGTAGCGTTCTGTGTAACCAGTGAATACTCAGAAAAGAAATCAACTTATCCAAAACAAAGAAGTAAGGAGACTCAACTCTTCAGCACTCATCATATATGTCAAAAGTTTGTACTCTATCACATACAAGCACTGTACTTTCAAAGAAAAAGCAACATAAACATGGCCTTAAAAAAAACACACACACACACACACTTATACTTGACTTTCCCTTCTATGCTCATTTATGATACAGCCAAAAATCTTCTTTTAACTGCATAAATATATCTAAGATGTTTGCAATCATCTTTGAATTCTTCAACATGAGCTGGTACCTGATTTCGATGTGGTGTGTAGGTGTAGGCACCGATGCCAACCTTTCGGGGTTAGGGTCTGAGCTGTCTACACTTTCTGAGCTGGAGTTTGTGTCATGATCAGCCTCATGACTGGACTCACAATCCGGTTCTGACACGGCCTCAGATACGGGCTCGACGCTGGTCGCGGTGTGAAGTGAATCCTTGTCACTATCTGCAACCTGGCTACTGCACCACTCTCTGGTTCCTGACCCAACACCAGCATTATCTAGCTCCCCAGTGCATCCCGCATGCCCCAGTTGCAGTGGCGTTGTTACAGAACTCGTTGACACAGTGCAGAATTTCCCTAGCTTGGGCTCCATCTCAAGTTTGGGGTAAAGTTCTCTACAGAGGGCAAGATAAACACTCAGTCAAAGTGAATGAAGCTTTTCTGGGATTTGAGGCTCTCATGTCAGTGAGTACGAAGACAGCCGTCTCCTGAATTTTAGCACCAAGTGGTCTCGTAGAAGTCTACCAATGTTTCTGATAATGGAGGCAGCAAGGACGCTGGCAAATTTCTATCAAACTACGTGGTGCTAAAATTCAGAAGACGGCCACCTTTGTGAATACAGCATTTGCTTGCTTAAGCCGTGAAGTAGTGGTGTTCTGTGCTTGGTTAAGAGCAGCTGTACAAAAGCCAGAGGATGTCAGATTCTTACTTTCACGTGTGCAGAATTTAAAGAACTAAAACTGTATCACAACTTCTGTAATCCAGTTTTATTTTACGTGAGCTGCTCGTCTTATATGTATCACTGAGAAATCTGCAAATTAAAATCAATAATAGTACTGATAAATATCTGTCCACATTTTCTTTGCATTTTATGCTAGTTTATTTAAATTTTTACACCAACAAGTAAACTGTATGTGCCATGCACCAAGTATCAGACAAGTAACACTATGTCCGTGGAGGGCAATACCGCAAACCTTATTATGCAAGACTCTGCTACCTATCTCATATAATCAATCACAGTATCGCAGAAAAGAAGAGGGTCTTATGCAATTGTTCCCACTATTCACAATTTATGCCCTGGAAAACTCTAAATTCTAGTCAAATATGAGATTAAAATTGCGAACAGCTGAATATAAAATGCATGTTTGAAGTGCAAGTGTAACTTGAATTTTAACGAGTAATGAGTCCCATTCCATAGATTTTTTACAACTGTAACTGTGATTACAGAGATGATCCATTCCATAGATTTTTTACAACTGTAAGTCATTACAGAGATGACAATTTTATATTTTAAGATTACACCAATCCTCATAATCATATATATATATATATACTCCTTCTATTATGCAAAAGATATTTAAGGTCATATACAATAGCGACTTCGGCAACAGCTATTATCAGAGAAGTTCTAGAATGTTAAAAGTGTGTAAGTGATGAAGGACCTATATTTTTTTTCATTGCAGCAAACACGGGGAAGCAACATCAGCAAAAGTGAAATACACAGCGTAGCAAGGCTATGGGAAGATACGACTGCACTACATAAACCAAAATCCAAACCCTAAAACCATCCAACGGAAAGAAATACTTACATGCAGAACAAAAAAGAAAATTATTTCAGGCTTTGAAATGATGCAGCTCACAGGTCTTGAAGTTACTGTTACGCATACCACTACAAAATAAGTGATCAATGCAGTGTACTATTATATAGGGTACGTAGAATATGCACCAAACTGGTCAAAATTAGTAGGAAACAGCTTCACACTGTAAATTGAAGGGGGGCGGGGGGCGGGTCAAACCTGGAAAAATGAGCAGAGTGTGCATTCCTCACCTCCTGCTTGTCAGTATGATGTAATACTTGATATGAAGGTTGCCCTGCTCTGACTCATCATCTCGATCGTGCGCTACAATCAGAGTTGCGTCAAAGTCGTCTGTATGCTTCATGTCATGTACATCTCTGTAAGTGACATGTCGTGTGCTCTCTAGCTGCACAAGTACATACTCATTGTCCTAAAAAAGTGAAAAGTGGCAAAAGTTTCTTCATTAGACTGCTGGATATATCTTCTCTGATACTGTGGAATCAACTTTATAAGATACAGAGTAAGTTGTTATATACAAGGCTGATCATACGCTTTTACAAGTCATTTTTACAAATTAAAATTAAAATTTGCTAAATGTTAAACAGTTATTCAAGAGAAACTGTTACAAACGTATCAGCAAAATTTTAAACAGAACACGAAACAGCGATAACCTGAGATTTCTTTGCTGGCACACGACGTGCAACACTACTTAGTGAACTATGTTGATTTTTAAGTTTCCATCATCCACATAACTTAAAAAAATTAATGATATGCATTGCTTGGAGAAAATAATACCGTGAATATTATGGCATCTAGTCATCTGTTCTGCGTTATATGTATTCATAACTTTCGAAATATTCACCATACACAGTGAACTGGACTGTTTTAAAATATTACTGTGACTTCTGTCTGCAAAATCCTGTTAGGTTAGTTAGTTTTATGTCCAGTATTAAAACTGCATCTACAAAAGCAAGGCAAGCATGTTAACAACTACGCAGTCTTAGATTTATAAATTAAACTATTTGTGAAGTGATCATTTACTAAATGGTATTTCTTTCGCACATCATGTTTTATTATAAAAGTTTACCAGGTGTCATGATGTTGGAAAATGGGGTAGGACTCCTGATTCACGTATGACATGCAACTGGTTCAAATACTAGTTGGCAAAATGTCCACCTCAACTGATCGCCCTTGTGGTTTCCTCTATGTAGGTAAATGTCCTGATAATACTTCAAAATAAGCAACAAAAACTTACCCTCCAGTTCTTCCAAACTCAGAATTAATATACATGATGTCAGATTTGAGGTTGAAAATAAATACAAAATACATGAAAGCATTTAACACTTGCATTAGAATCAGAATCATGTTCTCCACAGTCGGAATCATGCAATGTTGCAACACGGACAGGAACCATGCAAAAGACCTCCATGTTATAGGCCTTTTCATTGCTAAGCAGATAGCTGAACAGCTGGCGGGCAGGCGTCGTCACATTATGCACCGTCAAAACATCTATAAACAAATCATCAGCACACATCCAGTTACACAGTTTGTAAAATTCTCGCCAGCATGTATTATTACTTCTTACAACGAATCAATCAAGGACCTAAGAGTCTGAACAAAAGAACACCAGGGACTGACAGTGGACTTCACACGCCAGAGCTGTTCTATCACTGAATAATACATAAACACTGGGAGAGAATTGCACGGCAAAGATGGCAGTACATATCTTAAAATGGTGTAGAATCTTCACGTGTGTGGCATCTCAGCCCCTGCATCAGCTTTGAGATTAACAACAGAAACTGGAGAATGTGAGCAAATAAGAAAATTTCTAGTTGGCTGTTTGACTCAGAGTTAAGACAGCTATACTGTACGCAGTTCTGCTGATAAGACTCATTCAATTTGTCTTCTTCGACAGCGAGGTAATATGTTCCACCGAAATGCTGGTATCTCCCTGCATGCCCAGATGGCATCACAATGCCGAAGACCAACACCGAAACTTTAAAACACGGCTTGAACATAACTATTAAAAATATTACCTGCATGAACAAGGTTTCTGGCAAAGTTTGGTGCCTTTGAGTAATATTTCATAAAGTCATCAAGGAAATGAGTGATGTGATAGCCTTGCTTCAGCACAGCCTGGTGTCTGGACACGTAACTGTAGATACTGCGGAGGTGATAATCATACGTGAAGGAGTGCAGATGCATGAGGATTTTAATCTTGTCACATTCATCCAGGAAACTCAATGTAAACTGCAAACACAGGAAAGTCACAATCTATATAGTATGAGTTCATTCCGTTGTTTCAAAGTTCAAAATGGAGTTTCAGTTATAAGTTCGGCATCTGCACGTCTTATTTAAATACATACAGTACACATTGAAGCAGCTTTCACAACTGCACTATTTGGTTCCAAATGCTGTGGGCAGAATACTGCCAGTAACACAAAAACATTTACAAGTGCAGGGATTTATTATTATGCAAATACAAGACAACACTTGGGTTTTCAGATGCTAAAAATAAGAAAAGACAACTAATAAATTTTTGTAAGATGCAAATTTTAGGTTATATGATGCTTCAAAACATGAATAACAGATTTCACAGCAACATGTACGATTTGAGGTTTCACGGCGTTGAGTCTGAAAATTGCTGTCTTCTGGGTTGTTGCGCCGTGTAATCTGGTAGATATCCACCAGCGTTTCAGACGTCATGCTGGCCCATCATCACCCTAATGTCGGAGGCAGCGTGACCTCTGAAACATTGGTGAACATCTACCAGACTACATGGCGCAACAATCCAGAAGACAGCAATCTTCACAGCAACAGTTCATGGACCAATATGATTATAAAGAGAATTTACAAGATGGCAATGCCATTTCTCATACCTGGGAGATAAGGCCACTGGATGATTTTGACTGGAGCCTTGAGCATTCTAATGCATGGAGTTTTGCATGGAAGAAAGGTTCACAAAGTAAGATCTCAAGGAGAAGAATGCCTCCAAGCAGAGACTTCTGAAGGTAGCACACATTGTTCTCCTTTCTTCTGTCTTCTCCATCCCTCCCAGAAGCCTTCAAGTTGTTAGCACCTCCCTTCAACCTGCATCACGTAAACCACGTGTTAACCTTCCATTGGTCAGGAGCTTCCTTACACAACTTATTCTTATAACACATTTCAGTGCAAGTATCTGCAGCATAATACTGCGTTTCTCAGACGTTATGGTGCAACACACTGTTGCTTGTGTTAAGACACACCGCATTATGTGCTACAAAATAGCGTCACACGAGTATATAAATATGACCTCCTAATTCTGAACACTGCAGTGATTAGTGACGAGGTTAAGGGCATACTGTATTTGTCCCACTTCATTACAAAACACTTAAAGTTTCAGATCTGAAGCAAAATATACAGCAAAGTTTAACTGTTTTCAATCTGAAAACTTTGTGTTCAATGTATCCCTACCAATGAGAACTGACATACTAAGCATACACATCTGTTGACTTATATTTTACCCACCCAATTCAATTTAGTCAACAAATTAAATGCCCGCTAATCTGTAAAATTATATGAAAGACAAGATTTACTTATGGCACAATGATCACATACTGATAAAAGAACAACCAGTCTGGACCAACCCTTTTCTTGGTGATGCTGGCTCAGTCTGGATCGGGATGAAACCCAGCGTCTGAAGATACTGCTTGTATTCTTGCACAAAGTTGGCACAAAGGTCACTGTGCCATTTGTCATCAGACTGTCTGTGCAGTGTAGGTGATGGTGTGCCAGCATGCACTGATCGTGGCACGGAATGGTGAGAGTGCTGAAATCCAGAATTATGACAAGCTTTTTGGCCTACTTTCTTAAGGGGAAAAAAAAAATTATCACATTCTGGCTGCCTTAAGATCCCCAGGTACCCACTGAGAGGCTGCGTGATCAAAATGTTTTGTCCTTTAGAAATCAAACCATGGCCATCCAGTCCACAAACTGGTCATTACACCAAGCACTTAACATGGGCTCCTGGAATTATACAGGGTAACAGAGCTTCTAGAAATGTGCAACGTTTGACACGTTAATCTTACATGGGAGTGCTGAGCCTTTGAAGCTGGACTGGGAGCAGCTGCCTGTGCTGGTGCTGAAGTCATACTGCTGAGTGCATGATCTCGTGTTGCCGCAGATTGTACTCGCCACCTGAACAATTTTCCATCATAAATTGCATTCTTAATGGAACGTTAATAACATCAAAACACAAAAACAATAAATTGCAACAACAGTAAGAGCTCGATAAG
Source organism: Zootermopsis nevadensis (assembly GCF_000696155.1). The sequence continues at coordinate 163,625 of NW_019059667.1, read as the reverse complement.
AAGAATGTCTGAAACTGCTGAACACAACAGCGGTGCAGTAACTGAAGCCTTCTGATCCAGCTACGACACAGTTACGAAACTGGATCCGTCAATCTGTTCATAATGGTGAAATCAACCCTTACCGACTCCTCTTCTCTGACAAGAGTCAATTTCAGTAACACAGAGAGGTAATTTCACTGAACAGTAGGAGATTCCACTACATGATTCCAAAATTGGTCTAAAACTTAGTACAAGTACAACTCTCAATATTTTATATTTGAAGAACTCATTTATATTCAGGGAAGTCAGACTAGTTTTTGCTCGTCATTGCAATACAAATAAATAGGTCAAGATTTTAAATTATGTCAATCATCAAGACCCGAATGGCTGTTTACAATAAGTATAAAAACACCAAGCTAATAAACTATTACTAATATAGTCTGAGCTAAGTTACCTAGGTAGAAAGAGGAGCGGTGTTAGACAATAATGAATAACCCGAGAATTCTGTTTGAACAGGTGGATTATATCTTCGGCCAGTGGGATGTTGGGAGTAGCGCCTCGTGTCTGCCACATCACATACAACTTCTTCTGCTCCTCTGCTAATTAAAAGGACAGAACAGCATTACACCCAAAATACATTTTAAGACTGTCCTTGACACTAAACAGAATTTAAAATCCACACACCATTTAATGGTATCAATACTAGTATATACATTTTCAGTATTAACAAGCAATTATTATATAAAATTAATACAAATGGGAACATTGCAGCTGGAAAAGAAATGCAAATAATCATACGCTAATTTACTGCATACTTCCGATCAAACTAAAAATCAAATAACAACAAAGATTTAAACTTTGCCACAAGTAGTGAACACTGATGACGAATACCTTTCTTATCAAACTGTCGTGTTTCCAACATCTGCTGGACATGACAAACAACAGGATCAGTATTGGTCGGAGTCTTAGAAACGGGTCGCCTGGGCTTGCTATCACGGAAAGCATCGCACCATGCCATTGCAGAACCCAAGGTCGTTGAGAAACCAACTCTCCGACTTGTTGAATCTTTATGAGCAGCACCAACACCAATGGGGAACTTAACAAGCTGTTCTACATCGCCAAGATTGGTCAAGTATGGATTTGAAACCTGAACAGAATCCCATGCACAGAAATTTGTAATATTCTGATATAATAAATATCTGCTAATAAGAGTGTGTTACTATCTGCAGTCTTACAAATTACTATGTGTTGGTACCGATTTTGACTTATAGTAAGAGGGACTGCAGAAATCAAGTTTGGGTTTACAAGTCTCTCGTAAAGAATTTAATAACAGCTACACAAATTGCAGAAGGCAAAGAGAGTCCTCATTGTGTGGTAAACCTAAAGGAGGAATAATATCAAAGGATTTTAGTCAGTACAGACACACACAATACCAGTCAAAATCATCTGGAATTTCCTCTGTGAATGGTTACCATTAAAACTCAGTTGATAAAAGCACATTTATACTATACTAGTGAAAGTGTACATTATTCACTTCACTAATTCTACAGAATCCTGCGCCGTAGCTGCGCGGCCTGATGCATCATGCTTCGGACCGGTGATATGGAATGCACGCTGGTTTGAGTCTCGGGGAAAGAAATTTCTCATGAGATTTTTGACCGGTGTATGGGACCGGTGCCAATCCAACATCATGAGGAAATTGGGGATCTACAATGGGTAGCGTAATCCGGTCATGAAAACTAGCAATGGCTGGGGGTTCGTCGTGCTGACCACACGTCACCCTATATCTGGTTGGATGATCGTTCACCTCTGCTTAGGCATGTGAACGTGAGGCCAGCAGCCAGCTAGTCGGCTTTGGCTCTCAGAGGGCTGTTATGCAATTGATTATTATTATTATTATTATAATTCTACTGAAGTAATGAAATTGTTTAAAAGGTCCATTTTATGATTTTGTAGTTCCAGTGATTAATGCCCTTTGCACATTTGGATTTAAACCGACACCACCTTAAACATATTTGGTAAAACTTTCATTACCTCTACACATTCAGGTATACAACGTTACTTACACTAACTAACCCACCAAACCAATTATATCACGAGACATCAAAATATGAATGTAAGGCAACAAAGCAGTATTGGGTGGTCACTTTCTGCACTATGAAAATGGTTGCGTACCAACTAGGTAGAAAGAAAGGGCAATCACTGATGGAAACAATTCTATATATGTGACTTTAAACTTACCAGCAACTTTTCCCAGGAAAATAACACAGTATACCTTAGTAGTATCAACGACCATTCACATACTGAATACTGTGATGTAACAGAAACTGTCAGCAAATGCAAACTGCACTTTGGAAAATCAGACTTCAGAAAAAACAAAGCAAATAATGAATGCATTTTTTAAAAATACAAGTTTCATAAACAAACATGCTTTAATTTTATATGTGAGAAGTTGAAGGGAAAAATTGTAGGGGGAGACAAAGATTGGAATATGTGACGCAGAAAATATGTGGAAATGAAGAGATTTTTCCATAGAACGTGTAATACTGTTAATTGACAGTCTGATGTGTGAGGACAAATTTGTGATGCACAACTCTACTGTAATTGAACAGAATAATAGAAATATTCTCTTGAAATTTGACTCAGCCTGTCTGGCCTTCTTTATATATGGTGTCTGTATCCACAAGCTGCTTACGACATGTTTTACCAAACTCTTTGGTCATTTAAAAAACTGTAAAACATGTATACATCTTCATTATGTGACTGACAAAGCACAGAATGATACACATGAGGCAAAGTACTAGCTGGAAAATGTCAGTGACATCATTACAAAAGCATTCTCTTCACTTCTGGGAGCCACCTCACATGTGGAACATGATGAAGACACAAATCTACATCGAAGAACTTCACATAAGAACAGAATATAACAAATGTCAGAAAATTTCAAGGATCGTAAGCAAATGAAAACTGTCTTGGAATATGAACTCAGAAAACACAATTTATCAGTTTTCCTGGAACGACTTAAAAAGAGAGAAACAAATGCCTAACAAGATCTTCAAGCTCTCGGAGTCCAGGGATGGAAAAGGAGAGCCATACATAAGGACCAATGGAAGTGCAATGTTGGGGCGGTCAAGGCCTGTAATAGGCTGTAGAACCCGTGATGATGATAAAACAAATGCCTAAAATGATTTAGCCATAAGACTCTGGAAATAACATATTTCAGATTTCACCCAAGCTGTGTTATATTACTATTACTTTTAAACTTTATCAGTACAATTAAATTAGAGAACAAATTGGTAATACACATATGAAAAAGTATTGAGACATACTTGAGAAAAGATTTCTTATAACAAAATTACATATTTCTTGATTAAATTCCACATACAGTGCAGTGAAGGAAAACTGTCTAGACTGCATCTGACTTTGGTATATGATTTTTATGAAATCAGACTAGCATACACGACTCCAACATGAGTCTCCTTACAAGGGGAGGATTACAGAAATAACAGGTACGATGCTTACATATGTTTGAATTAGGATTTACAAGAAAATTCTATAAGAGGATTTAACAATTCTTGCAGCAGCAAATACTAATTACTTATTTGTAATTGCAACTTCAAAGACAGTGTAGATTGTGGCATTCAGGGTTATGCTGTGTAGTCCTGTTATCAGTTACTGATGTTTTAACGTAACATACTGCCTCCAACTTCAGGGCAGACAACTATAAAACTACAAAACACAGTGTCACAACCTAAAATACAACAACCCACATTTTAACCATCACAAAAACCTCAAATCTCCCACAAGTGGTAGTGACATCAAGCTGTAAGTTGCATTTTTGGTATTCCATTGAGAAAGCGCGGCATAACATTTTTTTAAACCAGTCAATAGTTCCCTTACACATATACACCAATATGAAAGCCGACAGTTTCAGAATCTAGAGGCCTCTGAAGTATTTTCCTTCAAACACTTCTCATACTGATGTTGTTAAAAAAGTATCTGCTATGCAATTTTTATGGGAAGAAATGCGTTTACTACATTTTCTTAAATTATTTTTGGATGACAAGGAAAGCAACATGAGACAAGAACTGTGCCCAGAGGAATTTATAGAGATAAATGGACATTTAAAAAAAAACTATTCCTTTTTAAACGCGTGAAACTACGATTCCAAAGCAAAGAACTGAAATATTTGTTCTTTCATAATGAAACAGAGCAATAAATAAAGCAAAACAAAAACTGCACAAACTTATACACATGCAGTTTCCTCAGACAATATTCTTAACAAATAACTAATATTCAGCGAAGGGTATCGGTGACCTTAAGCATTTTCCATTTCACCTTTCAATAAGCACCCAACATGAACGTTTACTGCACAGGGGACCTGTGTGGAAATTATATGAATATCAGGTGTTGGAGCAGCGTACATACAAATGGTAGTTCCACAGATCTTTCTATTAAGCCCAGTCGCAAGATCAAAACTTAAAATTAAAACACTGATACTGATATTTCTCACATTTGCAATTATTTTTATATACGAAAAAGTAAAAATGACCGACGTGTCCTGAAACCGAAATTTTAAGCATTCTAAAGTAAGTCATCTATGAGAGAGAGAATGTAACTTCAGTTCACATTTAGGAATAATAATTAAATTTATCTTAATATGGTTAAAATTATCATTACAGCACATAGCAATTGCAAGTATAATAAGAAGTTACATGTTTACATGGTCCGACCATACTTATCAAAATACCATGCGCATATTTTTACCAATACTTCTGCACCAAGAAACTGGTACACGCCATATACAAAGTTTTGATACTGAGACAAAAAGTGACAAGTGCGTGAATATACAAAATGTAATAGCAATGTTCATGCAAGCTGGATCTTGGATACCAATTGTCATGTCGTTATATATTTTAAATACTGTGCACTTTCCAACATTTCAGACAAATGTACGGATGATTTAGCTTGGGACACTGGTGACGACATCAAAGCAACAGTTAAGTAGAGTTTTTAATATTTCACGCCTTTGCAGTTTTATCAGCCACACTGCATACTTACGCAGTTTTCTAAAGTTGGAACATCACATTAATGTAACTTAAATGTTTATATTTTAGCATTAGTTTGATTCAAATATAAAAAAAGGAATTTTTACATTTAATTTTCACTTTCTTTAACAAAACATAATAAAACTGGGGTGCATGTCTTAATATGAAGGAGCACAGTATTTGCGTAAATATCGTACAATGTAAAAACTGTCTGGCACCAGAGAATGCAAGCACAGTACTTCAACTACATCAAGTGGGAGCGAAGCAAATGTTTGTGGGTGTTGATAAATAACAACACCGACAGCGAGACATAAAAAAATAACCCTACATTTCTGGACACTTGAGTTTTGCAAATAAATATATTAAAGTATTCCTGTACTTCAGTTTTCCTGTGTAGCGTGATTAACAGAAAACATAAATAAGTTTTATAAAATATGCCTCCACTTCCTTGGGCATGATACAAGTTTCTTCTACCAATATTTCAGTTTTCATCATGTTTCTTTCACACAGTTTAGAACACCACTTTTGCTTGTTCACGTCACTACACCCGATACTAAAAATGATGCGTTATTTTGATAAAATAAATGCTGAGGCCCCAGGTGCTTTAACAGTGGTATAACACATTATCATGTGAGCCCTAAGTTTCAAGTTAAGAAACCCAAAACATACCAAGTGCAATGCCTATAAGTCTCTTCTTAACATACAATGATAACTGCTATAGTACCTTGCGTCCCACAGATTTTGCCACTGCAGTCTGTGTAAGAGCACCGTTATCAACAACTGAGGTGGTGGTGGTGGTGGTGGTGGTGTTGACTCTGGTACTACTTGTACGTTGTTTGCGAATCAGCTCCTGGTTGTGGAACAGCCCCGTCTTCTGGGTGACAATACTTGTGACGAGGCTCGACCGTGCACTGAGCCAGTATCCTAGCTGTGTTGCTTGCTGATGAAGGTTCTCCACTCGTTCTTTTGACCAGTTGTATGTATATATAACAACCTGAAATACAAACCCAGCACACACATGAACAAATTAGAAGGGATTACAAAGAATACTGTCATTATGGCTTCACTATTACTATTGGAGTATAGCTGCAATTACACTTTAGGAGGTTTCTGATTAAAATCTCAGCCCAGAGACCATGACCAATTCCTTGTTCATTAACTATCCCATCATTTGATCCCTTATTGGCCAAGCTACTCAGAGCATGTTGCATAAACAACAAAAAAGATTCTAAATTTAAAATATTTATGATGAAAAACCATGAAAATTAACAAATTAAATGAAAAAAGGATTTGACTGATAATCAATTGTGACAACTATTTTTTTTAAAGATATATAATCTGCATTCTGAATGGAATAAACTTGCTTGTCTATCTGATTCACAGTATTCTAATCATACAATTCTGTAATCAAGGAACTGCTTACATCAGTTACTTCCCTCTGTTGTGTGTACACACACACACAAGATTAAATTTATTTCTTACAATTTCAGGTGTAGAACCACAGGCAAAATTAAATGAATTTCACAAGTCTGATTATTTATGATGTAACAATTAGTCCATTCATTTCTGTCAAACCAACTATTGCCAGTCTCACACTATTCCTGTGGCCATCTTCTTTAAGTCAAATGGTGCTGGAGTTTAGAGCCCAAAAGCAAGATTTTTAGGTGAAGCTGTACTGCCCTTGCGCCTATGACGCATGGGGGCAAATCTCCACCACACAGTTGTCCTCTTTAAACACACAGGAAAGCATTTTAACGACAACGGAGTCATATCTGAATAAATTACGTGACGCTTAAACTAGACGTACTTTCTGACTGGTGAGAGTTGCTAGTAGGAGGCGTTGACGAGGCACAAAGCAAGGTGGCTGTTCTGATGGTAGCAACAAAGGTGAAAACTTCTGGAATGCTTCTTGTGCTGTGAACATGCACGTTTATTAAAAATGTACAGATTACAAAAAATGAGCAAGTACCACCCTTACAAGGCGGATACAAGGATTTTCATTCACACACAACAGATCATATTCTAAAGACCTCTCTTTTGGGTTGTTGTGCCATGTAGTCTGGTAGAAGTAACAACGCAGAAGACAGCAATCTTCGGACTCGCCGCCATGAAAACCTCAAATCCTACAGATCATATTCTGTTATAACTAAGACTATTTGTAAGTAAGAACTTCAATCCTATTCCATCTTACACGTGCCTTTATACTCTTTCATGGCAAATTTTCTGTTACAACTCATTCTCTATAAATACACTTTAACTGCACTGAAAGTCATTCAATCTGTGTCATGTGTAGAGTCAATATATTCAAGTACATCGAAGTTTCCTGCTGGTGTATGGCACTATTACTGCACTACACATAACCTTCTACAAGTTCCTGTGCTCACTATGTTTCCTAATAAGTCTGATGCTTTGAAACTTGCCACTGTGTTTTGTTTAAAATGCCAGGCCCTGATCGGAAGTACATAATACGCAGTACGAGCACACGAGTCAGAAATGTCTGTGATGACTTTACATGAACTAAAATCTGATAATTGTTTTACATTTTTTCATTTCATAATTTTAAAATAAAAAATGGCTAAAACAATAAATTTTAAAGAGGAATGTACAAAGTCTAAAATTAAACAGCTACCATAACAAATTTAAATTTCATTGGACTTCTAAAACCCAGTGCAGGAGAGATAATGGCCTGGAAATATGCCACTTTAGTGGTTAAATGGCACACTGAAACTGTAAGAGTAGATTATTTGTTGAGAAGGCCTGATCATGCTCAAAGAAATAAATCAGCAAATGTATTTCTAAGGATTATACAGATAGAAATACAATGATCCTCATTCAACAACTATCATAAAATGAGTATGAAGAGATACCATTTCTTGGATCAAGAACATCTGGATCAAACACAGCATCTTCTGCCACACATGCCTTCCACTGTATCAAATTTCTTCCTAGGAGCAGACATGTTGAACTTTCTCTCCTCATCCCAATTGTGTGGCAGGTGCCAGCATTAAAATGTGGCCCCATGAAAGGACCTGGAATATATGCCATATCTCCTCCTTCCTCTGAAAATGGATGCCCCCAGAATACTAATGGGGTTGTATCACTAGCATTCAAATTCACCAGGTTCTGCATTTCTCGTACCATCACAGCCAGAGAATGCCTGAAATTAATACCGTAACCATTAATTTTGTAGCAAAAATCTGTTGTTTTTAATTTGTTCTAGGTTTATGTAATGACCTTTACCTACTGCCTGAAGCAAAGTGAAATATCAATTTAAAAAGAACCAAAGTAATAATAATAATTTTGGAGATACAACACTTAATCATAAAAAGCAGTCTAATCAATACATCTAAATTACAAAAAATCCATTAACATTTCATGCCCAATCTTACACATCATCACTTAACACACTCACCGCACTGTAAGAGTAACGGAATGTTTGCGGACAGCTGGAACCCCCAGCTCAATACCGAATTCAAACCATGGCATCATAGTGGCACGGTACATCTCGTGCAAGACACCAGCCGCCCCGCTCTCCAGTGGATCCAGCTTGCTCCCTTTTGTACAGGAGCCAGTCTGCACAAGAGCAGTGTCCAACATTTATATCTTCCACAACATTCAGTTCCGTTGCGATCAGACTGAGCAAGCAGGTTCAGAATTTACAAGCCTTAGTTGTGTTAAAGATGTGCCCAATTTTTGAGTCTTCCCTGGGGCAGACAGTGCATTTTATAATTTTTCTGTCATTCCAAGGCTATTGTCAGGACAACACTACTGCTTTCTCATCCATTGTTTCAAGCTGACAACATAAGCTCATTATATGCTAAATGAGTTATGCACATAATAGTCTCATTAAATAATATCCCAAGAACTGAACCAAATTTTGTACTTAGGATTACCAACACAGAACAATGAAACTTGAAACAAAATAATTCAATGACATGCAAATGACTTCAATCAATGTGAGGTTGTCATTACTTAAAATGTATGATCGTAATTTGTATGACAGGTAAAGGAAAGCAAGATTTACGGTTAGAAACATATCTGAATCACTGAGAATATGTTCGGGCTTTAGACACTGTTGTAATATGTTTAATCCCCTCTGCCAATTCTCATTAGGATGTAACACGGCTTTATGACTGCCTAGGGCTAGCAAAGGCCAGGAATGGCCATCACAGACCACTGCCAGGGACATTACAAACATGACAAAATGAAGACATGTTTTGCTACACTTCTGGTTTAAAGCATACATAACAGTAATTAAAATTACAAAATATTCAACCAACCTGACCATCATTCCTTTCAAGAATGCTGTTCGAGTCACCTGGTCCCACCGTCTTCTTAGCTGCAATCAAAGCCAATAAGATCTCAAGCGTAATTGAACTTCACTGTGGTCACACTCAGTAAAGACGCTAATTGTCTCCGTGATGTGTTGGAAACAAGATAAATATCAGAGCTTAAAAAGTCGCTGTAAGAAAACAACTCAACTTCCTGAAAAAATTTAGTAAATCTATAGTAGTGTTTATTCATTTTCATACATAAACATTGTAAAATACAAAGCAGAAACTTGGACATGGAAGAAGGTACTAGTAGATTCAGAGAAGGTGAAATGAGCTTTTGAAGAAGTATAGAAGGAAACGCCAAAAGCAACAGAATTCGAAAAAAAGAAAATTAGGGAAAATTTATAGATAAACAACTTCAAAAGCAAATTAACAAATAACAGAACATGACTGTACAAGAATGTTTTAAGAATGAATGATAAGGGAATCACAAAGAAGGATCTACACAAAAGATGGGGACTGAGACCAAGATGGGAACAAAACGAGGAGTATGCATAGCTGTGGTAATACAGAGATACATGACAAGGCCTGTAGTCTGAAGAAACAACTTAGGAAGCCAAGTTTCCCTTCGTTAAGATGAATTATTCACACCGTAAACCAATTCAAGTGGGAGGTTATTGAGAAATTGCTCAACAGACTACTTTTCACTGCAGTTGCCATCCATTTTACTGTGGGAATCACCACTGTTATTTTTAAACAGAAATACGAATTTTGTTTTCAGTACAAGCATCTACTAATAAATGATAGCCCACATCCTTTACACCTGCGAAGTTCTGCCACTTCTCTACTGTTTTTTGTTATTTTAACCCAACTTACACTCAGAATTTTTACTTTTAACATGATAAAATGTATTCAAAATAATCTGTTGTTCCTTTGCTTCTGAGTACTTGCCCAGTTGTCCTCTTTACAAAACCAGCATCAGTTATTCTGTAGCAACACAGACTTCATTCCACAATAATACAAGAAATCAACCTCTTCAAAAGCCGCTGGAGTTCACTGGTCCTACTCTATGAGGAACCCCTACAATCCTTAAGTGCAGGACAACAATAATCTAGGAATATTTTAACATCCCATCAGCTACTACAATCTAATCTCAAAACTGAACAAGTTATAGAGTAAACCTTGTACAAAAATCAATTGAGATATTAATTTACACTTCCTGCTAGCCCCTATACAGCGAGAAGCTCATCATTCCATCTCCAATATCATACCTAAAACATAGAAATGGTCGTCAAAATATGTCAAGCTACATTTCAAATTAAAGATAATTGACAACAAGCAGACAACTAAATTCTAACCTTTGCTAGGCGTAGACAGCTCTGGGCTGGCCACAGGCTGACATGTGGTTGCAGATGTGGATGGCGGAGATGCGTAAACAGACACAGACGGGGAGAGGGCAACAGACGGTGATGTAAGTCCTCCAGAAGTACATGATACCCCTAATGGAGCAGTCAGTAGGCGAAATTCCATGAGCAGATCCCACGTGGCATGTCGAATTGAGGCTTGTAACTTCTGTGTTAGTGATTCATTGTTCACTTTGCCCTGTTTCCAGATTCGGAACTCAAGCAGAGCTACTGGTCCTAGCAACAGGAGATATTTAAATACTGTTGTTAAAGCTCTTAGATTCCACTTTCTGTTGGATATGATCAAACATTAACAAAAAGCTTTCATCCAAACTGATGCAAATTTTAGAAACACCATTACTCTGCGCCCAGACCGGATCCGAGGCCCACCCAGCCTCCTATCCAATGGGTACTGGGGTCCTTCCCCAGGGGTAAAGCGCGGCTGGAGCGAGATGCTGACCACTCACACCCATCTAGTGCTGAGGTTAAGAATGAGTAGGAGCTATACCTTCTCTCCCCCCAAGTGCCTGAATGGTGTATAGTGGGAGAGCTTTACTTTACTTTTATTACATTTCTCTACAAAAGAAAAGTACATTTCATCAAAAGAAATTTCCTAATTTTTGAAGCCACATGATTTTCAAGCATGACAACTCCTATTTGAGTGTTACCAACAGGTGCACACCTGGAGTACAGTTGTGGCTTATCCCACGTTCATACATTTCAGTCAGGATCAGTGACAGAAATTCACTGCAGTTCGGTGGTTCGAGGCTGGCGGAAGAACGAGGTTTAGGGTAGTGCTGGTGCTGTGCCACATTTCCCTCACCATCCACAACTGCCACAGCAATGCAAGCTATGCCTTTGCTGCCTGATACAGGGCTCTGGTTGTACAGGAACAGATCTCCCTCCGTGACACGCTTTGCAGATGTTTCTGGCTCTGAATAATCCTGAATTATAATCAATCATAGTTTAGAAAAAATTCCAATGTAATACATGAAATTAGTAACCTAGGAAATAACACATTAACATCACAGACAGAAAGGAAGAGTGGGAGGGAGAGAAATGAAATGGCTCTTTTGGGGATAAGAAAGAGGATTCAAACAAGCAGCGTGGGATGTGGCAGTCAAACCTCATGTCGCTGGGGATTGGTCAGAACAGGAATGTGCAGACCAAGCTATGGAGTTGCTGCAGCTGTGGCACCCTCTCAGCTCTGTAAGTGTTTGGGCCGGAGCAAATGTTAAATTGAATACAATATAACTTGTAATGCTCACCTTATACAGAATTCATAAATGTAGCATGTGTCAGAGATCACATCCTACATGCCACTGAAGAGAAGTTCACCTTCAAGCCTACCAACATAACCAGCTTAAAGCAATTACGCATACAAAAACCAAATATTCACCTGGAAATGGCACTCTGGCCGTGAATCAGTGTATTTTGGAATGTACAGAAACTGCAACAGGTTCTGACGT
>NW_019059667.1:128431-151427 GCF_000696155.1 Zootermopsis nevadensis | reverse complement strand
GTGGGACTGGACTGAGAACTGCAACAGAAGCACATATTGCGAGCATCAAACACATCACAGAAATATATCCAAGGATTGTAAAATATCACAGTTACGTGTGCAAAGAGTTCAGGCAAACAAACTATGCATGTAGTTCCATTCTAATTTGGACTGATTAAGAAAACACTGATAAAAATTAAGTACCATTCAATAATCCTTACAGTGTTGGAAATCATGAAACTTGAACAAGAATGATCAATGCTTCACGCTCTTCAAAAATTAGATACGCGTTAAACTGATCACAAATGCCCATCATGGGATCTCTAGTTTATATTTGTTTAGTTTAATTTTTGTAAAGTAAATTTCATGAAGTGAAATGAATTGCCACATCTGTAACAAGTCAGTTGGACAAATTAAAAGTGTTTTATAAGACTGAAACTCATTATTTTCATGCTCGGTGTATGACTGTTTTATCACAATTGACCAGCTACAGGTACAGACAGCAGCTAAATACAGTTTATAATTACAATTCACCCATCCAACGGCGCTACAGCCCAAGTTCAGGCCTTGGCCTCCTTCCATGTGGGAGGTTTCCTTGTCTTTGTAGTGTGCGTTTGTGAATAGTGAGTGACAAGCCCACTGCCTCCGCACAATTTCTACTCAATCCTGATTTGTCTGCTAGATCCATCTAGTAGAAAATCAGGAGAGACTTGGGTCTGAAATGGCTGCTAAATTTTGCTTACGAAACATCTCGTTCATGCTCTTAAGGTGCTTTTACATGCCGCAAATATACGACATGGGACCGTCGGTTTTACTTCCCCTCCGAAGGAAGTTGTGCTACGGATTTCTATCACCTTTTAAAATCTATTGACCTCGGCCGGGTTTGAACCCGCGAACCTTGGGTCTAGTGGCGAGCACGCTAACCACTAGTCCACTGAGGGTGAACTATAATTACAATCAGTATATGTTTTTTGCACAGCAGTAGCTCCATGTTCCCATGAACAAAATGAACAAACTCAGATTGGTGAGAGTTGATCATATGTGATCTTTTATATTAGAGAGGTGAAGTTTTTGAGCCCATATACCTACTTGAATCACAGATTCAGGAGCCTTTAAAGGTTTTTGTATGAAATGGACATCATCAGGTGTAAGCTTGCACATAGGATTCCTTGCCAGCATAACAGACAAAACCTCCAAAACTGCATCATCCAGTCTGTTTTGAAGAACTTGTACTAGCTCTTCCTTAATCTCAGGACCTATGAAACAATTAAGCAAAGTAATCACCAGTCATATGGGAGATAAAAATAACTGTGACTGGTAAGTTGCAAGCGATGAGGCAGTAGATATGACCCATTTTAAGAGATTACCATGACATTTTCTGGCTCGGACTGAGGATAACCACAACATACAGGAGTCCGAATAGCCAGCCCCTCATTAAACCTCCTATAAAAGTGATGGTAGCAGCAGCAACACTGACCATGTGTTTCATACTGTACACTTCGGGTGCTTTACATTTGCCATGAATACTCTACCTGCTTCTGAAATACCATGCACCTTCAGGACAACGGCGTCTTCAGAACGAGGCAACATCGGCTGTGGAGTAACGCAAGGTGTTGGGGTTGTAGCGATACCGTCACTAGAGCTCAGGCCTGTTGATGAAGTCTGCACGTAAAGCTCCTTCTCGCCAAAGGACTGAACACGTGACCGTCCACCTCCCTGTTAAACATCAATATCACCATCAAATAACCACTTTCTTTCTGAACTAATTTTGATGGAATACAGTGAAATGGTAATTCATAAAACAATAATTTGCAGAACCTAGCTGAAAGTCAGATAGGGTATTGGTCATGGAACTTGTTTTTCACTTCAGTTAAGCATATCACCCTAACAGCATTCAGCTCAGTACGCACTGAATATATGTTAATGTGTACCAGAAGCCTGCAACCAGTTTATAATTAACTCATTACAATTTAGCTCAGTTATATGCATAGAAACAAATAAGGACTACTTTTTTACAGTAAAATGTAGTAACAAATCCGGTGACATTTATAATGGCTAAAACCATTCATGCACAGTTGAACCTGGATAGACAAAAGATTTCACAAACAGAAATGGGTTTGTATAAATCTGCTGTTTCATCACATAACTAAAGTTATTACCTGTGCCTGACTTACACCTTCTTCAGGAACACCTTCACTTGTTACTGGAATTCCCGCTGCACTACCTACTTGTTTACGTGCATTCAGGGAGGCAATGGAAGAGCTTCGAGACACTGGGGCAGGCAGATTATCCTCTGTGTCAGAGCGGCCAATACCTCCTGGAGGGGTGGACTTGCTGTGACTGCGAACATTTTCATGCAGCCTGTAAACAACGAGAAGGCTGCTGTATCAAATGATGCATCATCACACACTACTATACCAGCACTGATGGTGGTCAATGCCTAATATTTCGCCAAATGTATACACCAGAGTTCATATAGCACATACAGTAAAACCTCATTAATTTGAAGCTGAGGGAACAAACTTATGTTTGCAAAGTTTAAATTATTCTGACAATATGTGACACAGTATGCATGACTATTTTTAATTTTTAATTTATCATGCATAAAAAGCAACAAAGTTTCAAAATGGGTTCTACTTCTGACTTCAGGTGACTGGATAAGAATAAATCTACATTATGTTTGGCCCCTCAGTCCAGGGCTGTGACTTACTCTAGAAAGCAGCCCAAAAAATAAAACACATTTTCAAAACTGTGGTTTTGATATGTGAAAAAAACAATGGATAGTTCCCCTAAAAAGAATCAGACTACTGCCATTCATGTGCACATATGCAGAGCAGATGGTAGAATTCTACCTATACCACATCTCAACAAACAACATGTGGTGATATGCACCTTACTCAGAGGAGGCATATTAATGGATTATCTGCTAAGTCCACAGTTTATTTTTGAAACTGAGGTGCAGATTATAACCCATTATGTGAGTTTCAGATTAAGTAAAGCCAATGACTGGTGCTTGAACTACATAACGTACAGGACAAAACTCTGACTGTAGAATATATTTATACACATCAACATAATAATGCATATAAGGTGGTAAAACTGATATTGTATTCTAAGCACCAGATTACTTATAAGGTGCAAAGTTGAGCTGAAAATTTATTTCAGAATGTATCCATGACTTCATTATTAAATTATATACAAAGATATTCCAAATAAATTTTGGTCTGCGTATAACAACAGTCATACAGAGTACTTAAAAAAGCAATTTTGAGTCCATGGTGTACAGATTTTATATGGTAATAAGTAGCAAAATGAAAACTCAAAAGTTCTTAATATTTTCTAAAATATAAAAATAACGCACTTTGCTGTCAAAGATTTTAAATTTTCATTAACATGTCAATTTTTTAAAGGAATTTGTAAGTCATGAGATAATAATTCTGTCCCTTCACTGTTAACACCAACACAAGATTAAAAATTCTTACTCCTAAAGAACCTTATTCAAAAATTTGAAAATAACTCACCTGAGGTAGAAAACTTTTCCAGAATTGTCCTGATATACAAACATATTTTTACGGTTGTTAACAGAGAAACGGTTTAGAACAGCATGCAAGGCCTGTATGCCACGCGAAAAGCCAGGTTTGCTTGGCCCCGTTTTCAGACGTGGGTGCAAGGTGAAATGTGCCTCCCACACCACACTGCAGGAGAACCAGCCTGGAGCGAACTTCAGACTTGGATCCGGGCAGCTCCCTTGCGCTTCATTTCGAGTATCTGGCCGCTGACTTTCTGCAAATCATGCACAAACATGAAAACACAGTCATATTCTTAATTCAGGGTCCTATTTCATGTGATCTGTCTGAAACTGCAAAATGTACTGCTATTTGCATTTAAATTTATACACACCTCTGATTTTTAGGAATTAATTAATTATTTCCTGTCTCAAATAACAATTATGAGTGGAATATAGAGATTAGAGGGTAAATAATATCTTAACCTTACACAAAACTGTAATACACTCTGTGAATTCTTGTTATAAATTTTAGAGGGTAAATAATATCTTAACCTTAAACAAAACTGTAATACACTTTGTGAATTCTTGTTATAAATGATGACTGTTTGTTCAGATGAAATATTATATTAATTCCGACCTTATGAACTGATATCAGACAGACATGTGTGACATTCCTTGTTCGTGTGTCTGTAATATAATTTGTTGCTTATACTATTACTAATAATATGTAATACTAAAGGTACAGTATAGCTCACTGTAAGTCACCTCAAAACATAAAGCACCAGTGAAGATTTTATTACTGCAATTAATCACATTTACACTGTACAACAGAAATTATGTGGTATGCTCAATGTGAAACTCAAGATACTGAAAGCACATTTTGAGTCTTTCGGTCAGCATGAAGTGATATGCTGTGCAGTACATCTTCGAAATCTTTACACAAATCGTGCTGTATACAATAAATGGGATCATCAAATATGCTTCCTTTCATAAGCTGCTGCATCTAGGAGTGAGAAATGGAGAAAGAATGAAGACCCACATTTTCCATGCAGACATACCTTCCACGGACTTGGCACGCGATAGTACAGCATCAGACCCAGAACCCTGTCCGGGCTTCCAGCTGCCCTCAGTAGTGTCTTGTTCAAGCAACTGATCACAAATCCTGGTGTCATGCAATTTCTGCAGCAGCATTGTCTGGTTAACCACCTTGCACAGTCGCTTGATGCTAGCCACTGTGTTACGCTGAACATTTCTGTATGGAGACTGCTCTTCCCCTCCAGAGCACCTACAGTAATACACACCATCTCTTGCAATACCTCTGTAGCCCACAGTACATTGTTTTACCAACTGTAGCTGAGATATAGTAATTTCTATAATCAATAGATGACACTAAAATTTTCTTTGCACGTGTGAGCACCGTGCATTGTCTATGATCTTAAAGAGGAAAAGAGTGGATTTGGGCTGCTGAGTGTAGCAAAGTCACAAACAACATTTTGAAATATATAAAATAAAAATTCAGACAATGCGAGTTCAAACCAAGACCTTCAATACAGCCCTTGTTACAGGAGACAGTGTATGACATTCAGTATGTGTTAATGGGGATGGGAATGAACCCTGTTTTGAGTTTCATGAGAATTACCATCTCAAGATGAACTGCTTAGGAAATGTAAATCACATCCTCATATTTGCAGATGTTACACTGACTATTTACAAAATCTGATTAATATTTCTGACAGATCCTACAGTGTAAGCATGCATTTGTTTTAATTTAAAGCTTATCACTTTTGTCCTCATGTTATTTAAACTGACTTCAATCCTCTGGTGTTGATGGGTCACTAACAAGTGATGTCAAACCTTGACACATTATGTGAGATGGATTCCCAACCTACACACATAAGTGGAGAGGGATTTTCAAAATAACAAGTCACTGTCTCTTTTCACATAGGACGATATTACAAAAGCATTTGCTTGCAGGACAGCAAACCAACAATAAAAGAACTTCAGGATTCTCAACGCTGCTACATGATTCAGTGGCACTTCAGATTTAAGGTGGTGTATTACCTGGTGCGCTGCTGCAAAACCGACTTCACTGTAATGTTAGTAGGACTAGAAAAATACCGAGTACGTATCCTTCATTCAATATAACTGCAAAGTGCAAAAAAAATAATCTGCCTGACATCAGCAAGGATAAAACTGATTATCCATAAGCATAGTGAAGAGTTCAACAGAGTTACAACTATACATCATCGCACCTGCAGTGGAAGTACGTTGTCACTGCACCTTGGTTCACCTTCATGATCAGCCAGAACTTTGGTAAAGATGGTCGCCGCATGTCTAGGTCCTGTAGCCAATCACATTCATCAGCTGAATCACTACTATCACCAGCATATCCTTCATATCCTGTCAAAAGAATATTCTTATTCATATGGAGAGAAAGAAACTGCACAAACAGTAGCATGCAGCAAATAATTTGCTCTAAAATACATAGGAAATCAGTCATGTGAGAGAGGGAAAAGGGAAGGAAACTGTCAGGCCCATCTTCATGTAACAAAATTACACTGCACATAAACCCTCTGTTCCTTAATTCTTTTGGAGTTATAAATGTGGAGACAGTAAGTTCCTCTGAAACAATGGTAAATATCTAAAGTTCACGTGTGTTCCAATCATGAAGTTCAAAACTAACACATAACTGACTGTATTCACCAATATACCTATAAAAACATGTGTACATTAAATTTCTCTCAAGATCCATTGATGTTAACTACAATTAAATTCAGAACTATCAAATGTCATATAAATGTGTAATCACGCTGCATAACTCACCATCCTCGGTGTCCACGGCACTCTCCACGATGCTCGACACCTCACTCCTGTGGCCTGGAGTTCCCTGCTGCTGCTGCTGTTGCTGTCTCCTCTGCCAGGCCGTTACTGCGCACCACCGAGTTGGAGACACCTCTCGTGTCGCAATCTTGTCACCTTCTCCTCCTACATCACCATTTCTTGAAGATGTATCACAAAAACCACAGCTCTGGACAAGTTTCATCATTCCAACAACACTGTCCCCAGGACTAAGAACTTCATTTTCGTGAGGGCCGTCAGGCAGAACAGAGATCTTATGAAGGCTTTGATCATCATGTGGACTAGGGCCATCTGTTTGGTTGACAGCCTCAAATGGTCTCTGATCTGGCCCAGGCTTTTCATCACTGTCTGATGTATTCCTGACAAACAAAAACAGAATCATTCATTCCTTTCATCAGGTTCGAAAAGACACGAAAGCATCGCAAGAGAGCTACGGACCGATGGGTTGTTCCATAACTGTGGGACCCAGCTGTCACACAGCCACATCAAAATTCATCCAAAAAGTCTGCCTTAGACTCCACTGTCACTGTGACAGGCTTAAAATCTTAATTTAACATTTGAATCAAACAGTAACAGGTAAATATTAATTTAAAAAGAATTACACAGCTCAGTCAGATGATGTTACCTTATATTATTTCCCAACTGTGAAGTCACACAAGGAACCGGGGAAGCGTGAACCTGTAACGCCTGCCAGTCTCCTTCAGTACTCTCTGGCTTCACACCAGTAGCACCCAACTGTTTAGACTTTGGTCGAGGCCTCGGTTGGGCCTGTGGCCTTGATTCTTCATCGGTGTCACTGTCATCTCGTTCCCTGCTACAACCTGATGCTGGGACATTTGATTCTAAAGTCTGAAGAAAGTTGTCACTGACAAGAACATTCTCATCACCTACAACAGCAATACACAGGCTAAATTATTTATATGGCTATAAATCAAGACTGCTACTTATTAATGTGATTTCAGTGCACTGGTCAATGAGATGTCAGTATCATAAATTGCGCACTAAAGTAAAGAACATCCTGAATTTAATGTGGCAATGTTTAATACAGATTACTGCATGGACTCACTTGAACCAGCTGTTGGCGGGCATCCAATATCAGTCCATAATTTTGTATGCTGTGCCACGTGTCCTTGATGTAGCTTTATGCCTGCTGCAGGAAGCAACATAGAGCCACTTCTCTTGCAGGCCACCACTCCAGTGATAGCTTCTGAAGTTGAACGCTTGTCGCGAACAAGGTAGTACAGCTGATCTTCTTCACACAAATGGTATCCATTCAAGCTTAAGTTCTGGAAATCCTACATATCAAACGCCAATGTTTACTCAACATTCAATGTTCAGAGATAGTACAAAAATGTAAAGGTAAGGTCTACAAAAGTTTAAACAAACCTCAGTGGTGCCATATTACAAATATTTGAACCATCACATTTAACTCTGCAGGACAAGAACCTGAAGTTGCAAGGCCATTACGGCTGACCCGCATAATTATCCGCAGCCAAATTCACAGGAAAATAATAAACTCATTCCTGTACAAAAGCGCTGCTCTCAGCTTATCCTCATATATCTATTCAATTCTGTGAATGACAAAGTCAGAACCCCCTCATTACCTTTCAGTAGTTGGACACAGTAGTCTCAGAAAGGCGGACTAGGTATGGGATGTGACATTTAACCGCTCCTGATTACAATCTATTAGACCTTCACAACTACCATAATTTGAATGTGAATGCAGTGCCTTCCCAAGACTCTTAAGGATTTCACGGCAAAACCACACACTATAATTACAATGGTTGATGCACGCACATTGCAATGTGTATAGTAGATATTTCTTGCAATAAAGTGCCACCAGCGTCAAAATGAATAATGCTTGCTTTCAGCATCTTCTGTAAATGTTTGAATGATAACTTGCAGTGCTGTAATTTCAACATTAACACGCTTCACTATTTTCTCCTGCACGGTGGATTTATATTATCCCTGTATAGTCATATCTTTGCGTTCTTATCATATTTGAAAGCAAACAATTTCTAAAAGGTATGATATGACACACATCATTCTGCGTTTCCTAATAATTAACCCCGTGGAGAACTTGCACACCAATTTATGTACAGCCTTCATTTACACAGCAGCGCAGGACACTCAAAATTCATAACATACAAGTAGTTGATTCTAACCTGCAGGAAGCGTTCAAGGCTCTGTTCTGGTTCAAAAACAAAATACAATGGAACACGTTCCATTAAACAACTTGGCTGATCTGGTGAACTAGCAACATGGTTAGCAACAAAGGCCAACGTATTCTTGTCCAAAGGAAATGTGTCTAGCAGGAAGGCAGCAATCTCATCACGCATCAACCACTCAATCTATAAAAATGAAATTTCTTTCTTTCATTATAACTTATAATATGCTAAAACAAAGTTTAATACCTGAAAACTCTCTTGAATAATGAAATTACCATCACAACATGTTTCTGTGCTAATCGTTCAATGAATGACGTGAAACATGAAAGAATAAATCTTTCAAAAAGATATATGTGATGAAAAATTCACAAAACAATTCTCTAAGATCTTTACTACCAAAGATCAAAGATCAATAAGAGAGAGAGAGAGAGAGAATAATAACAAGCCTCACCTTTTCCACTGAGGCTATAACAGCTTTAAGTTGATATTCAGGCAGATGTTTCAATTGGTGGAGCATGTTAAGGTGAGAAGCCCCTTCTCGTTCACCTGGAAGTCTTTGTAAATCATTCTTTTTTAAGTTTCAATGTTTCTACACTCATGGAAAGGTAAAATCTCAGTAAGTCAGGGTAATGGCTCAGTAAAGCTACATGAATAACCAAAATTCATTGCCTTTCACATTTCATCAAAACACATATACATCTTCATGTTATTACAGGTTGCATGACAGAACTTACTGTGGATCAGGGGACGCTGAACAGTCTCCTGAACTAACACTGCCACCCAGACAATTTGGTGCTTCACATTCATCTGTTTCAAGCCCATCACATTCCTCCCCACGAGGCAGAGATGGGGGGAAAACAGGAGAGGCTTTGCTGAGATGCTTTAAGTTATCTTCATCCACAACTTCTGTTTCCATTTCAACTGGAAGTGTGAGGCACACAATGTCAAGGGCCACTCTCAGTTCTTTCAGGTCTAGCTCGGTCTCATCCGAATCCCGGGACTGAACCAGTTCACCTGGTAAGAAAACAGTAGCAATATACTGTAACTGCCATTTTTTTATTACTCCGTATGAAAAATAAATACATGAGCCACACCGCTAAAAGAGAAAGAATATGGACACAGCAAAAAAATTATCACAGAAATTTAAATTTTAATAGAGTGAAACCTGCTCAAAAATTATAATTCTGTAATTAACTAGCGTATCAAAGAATCAAATAATGTACTGATGTCATTACTGGCAGGATGTATACCAAAACATTTTTCAAAGATCATCTAAGATTTGTGGTTGTCACTGCAGTTAAGATGTCAACTAATGTCTTCTGGGTTGTGGCACTGTGTCTTATAGGTGGTTACCAACATTCCATCATAATGTTTTGGAGGGCCACCTGTGACCACCTACAAGACCGAGCAGTGTCACAATCAACATTTTCCAATACCTGTGCATGTGGATAGTGCAGTTTATAAACAAAAACTTCAATATATATGTCAATATTAAGTTTAAGGTTAAATGATAACACCTGAAGATGATGCTTCGCATCGAAACATGTAGTGAATGAAAGCGCTGTATTGTAACATCGTTGTAGCGATGAATGGCGCAAATTTTAAATTTTAACATCTGTAAATAAAGTTTGTGTATTGACCTGAATTCTATTATATATTTTAATGTCAATATTAATTATTTTGAACAGACGCCTTCTGACAATAAATATCATTCAACAGACTAAATATTACACAAAAGAACTTTAGCAGCAGCATAAAAACTAGTACTGAAATGGGAGTAACCAAGTAAACATGATGAAAGAAACAGAAGTCAATCTGCAGTCTACTGTATTATCAACCACAAATGCATCAAGGGGGTGCTAATACTAAATAATAGCATTTATAAACTGCTAATAGGAAGCAATTATTTTTTACTTCTGATCATAAGAATAATTATCTACTTATACTAACCAAGACAAGTTGGTAATACATGAACTGAACAACGACTGAGCGTCCCCTTTGAACGAACTGAACATGTCAGATGAAGGAAAAGAGGTGAAACTTCTTCTGAGGTTTCTTCATCATGCAAGTCACTCACACTGTCCGAGTCCATGTTAGACAGCAGTGACGTGCGGGCATCGTCTGGGGTCACTAGTCTGCCCTGGCCTCCCCACATTCCTGCAATTCCCAGAAACAACAACAACAACAATCACTGTGTGCAAAACAGCACATGATTCTGTTCCTCATGACACCTCCTTCTAACCTTGTGACTGACATCCAATCTCACACAGAAGTAACTGTGAGACATAACTATTTACTGACTGCATAATAATAATAATAACAACAACAGTAAAAAAAATATATAACACCACTTTTAGTGCTCATTAGCAGCAACAAATAATCCTGTTTTAGTTTTAAGGGATGTTTTAATCCTTATTTCTACAAAGTGGTTCATTGTTTTTAATTACATACATTTTTGATTTGCTCAAAGAATTTTATTCTAGAGACGACAAACCATACACACGAGATCGGCTGAAATTGGCTTTTGTCGGTTATGCGCACTGCATGTTATAAGCCGATACACCGAAGACATAACAGTCCCGCCTTATAGGTGTTCCCGCCTCCTGCATATATACAAACCGAAATACGTGTAAACTGCAGAACCTTCAGTTCCAACTCCAGATTGTCAGTTACTTACCTATGACACTACCATGTTCTGATCTGAACTCCGCAATTTCCGAATGGAAAGTCACATTGTCCAGTTCGTAATCTAATTCTGATGGTTTCTGAGCTTGACCATCATCTTCATTCAGTTCAACTTGATCTCCCTGTAACAATAACTTTTTCATACAATAAAAACCACCTATTTACCAAACACACGCAAACAGAAAAACTTTGAACATGTGATGACAGACAGCCGTATAGTAAAGCAAAATACAGGGCATTTGTTTGTCATCAGCTTCTACACTTTCATCTAGATATCATTTGTACCAGTAAATAATAAATACAATACAGTAAATCATCATTTGTTTGGAATGTTTGAAAAAAATGCAAACTTTTTATTAAAGAAAATTGAATTACACATTTTTCACCGCTGATTTACCTGCCTGATGATAGCGGTTTACACCAGTGATGTCAGCATCGTACTGGACCATTAACATACATTAACACTAGTTCTAATACCAGGAGAAATGTAGACTTTTATTAGCTGTATTTACTTTCTTTTAAGTTAAAGTACATCAAATTTAAACATTACTATTTAATATTTTTGAAGACAGTTTGGGATATAGATGTGTAATATACAATTCTTATATCTGAAATAATTTTTACAGTAAATGACAAGAAAACAGGCTGGTGATCATTACCTAAGACGTTCTATGTTGGCTGATGGCTTAGTTTTAAAATTCATACTTTTTTAACAGGTAAGAAATTTTCATCAACTTTGTAATCACTTAAAAGTGAGGGCAAACAACATTTAAATGAATCTGAAATGGGTAAAAAATAACCCTTTAGAGATGTACCGCTTGCTTTAACAATAAGTAATTTTTAATTTTGCATACATGGGTTTTAAATGATTCTCAACTTGAACAAGGATATTTCCTTAAACAACATTTACCTGTTGTCCTTTTAATGGTGAAGAGTTGATAAAGAACAACTAGCAATAAAAATAACTTACCAACTGATTCTTTTCACAATTTGAAGTACAGAAGTAGAACTCTGGGTGACAAGGAACCGGCCTGAACATGACGGTGAGGATCTGCATAAATTTGGCCTTGATCTGTTTGTGCAGGAGTTCAAGTTGCTGGCATGGAGCATGAGTCTGCAGTAACAGCAGAGGAAACTTGGGTTCCACATCTGCCTCTGCCGCAGCATTCTGTCCCGACTCTCCACTTACGTGTGCAGGCTTCAGTTCATGCTGCGGACTGTTGTCATTGCTCTTGTGCTTCATTCCGTCCACTCTTGCCTTCATACAAAAATCCTTCAGGTGTCCACAGACAGTCTGCGCCAAACACAAACATTTTCTGAAGGCTTCCACACTACCATTATGAATATCAACAAAACTTGCATTTGTATTACTGGAAGTAAACCCTTTTGTAAAGGACCAAAAGGTTCCACTGAAGAATGCGTGCCACGTGTTACAAAGTATAAACATGCATACACACCAACGTAATATTTTTTTTCTTCAATATAAACTGCCAAAATAAACAAATGAATAATTAAGTTAAAACTTAGTGTTCTACCTAAATTATTAATCTTACAAACAAAATACTGCACAGACAACCAAGTTCTGACAAGTGGTTGAATACAGACCAATACAAAGCCATATGACCATTTTAGATAACAGCAAAAGGGTTGAACATCAGAAATGAATACTTCATTGATATTAACAAATTACAAAAGACAAAATATTTAATAAACACTGTAAGGAAATTACACCAGATAATATAATTAGCCTTTTTTCAATTAGAATGAAGAAATCCTACAAGAAATAATGTACTTTATTAAGCATAAGGTATTGTAGATGCGTCATATTGTGAATAGTATTAAAATATATAAATATTTAAAATAACCGTCAATCACAATAAAATTTAAAGATTAAAATATATATATATATTTTATATATTATATATATTATATATTTTAGATATTTTATATATATTTTAAATCTTTTAATCTTTAAATTTTATTGTGATTGACGGTTATTTTAAATATTTATATATTTTATTAAGCATGAAAACATAAAACATCTAGCTGACATTAGTCGCAGGTTTTTCACACAATCTGAATATGGTGATATTACTTAGAACCGCTCGCAGATTTATGAAGAGTAGAAGCAGTTGTAGTATCATGCTCTGCTAGGAATTTGGGACAAATTTAAACTATATTCACTGAATATATATTACAATAACATTACTATTTCCAAAAAATAAGAAGATGAGATTTTAGATAATTCAAACACTCATAATAAAGCTTACAACTAATGACAAAGTTCACCTGTATGAAATTGGTGATGTCAATCTCTATGAGAGCTTCTTCACACTCACCCACAGCCGCCTGGACATCCAGAGCATGGACTGTGTTATTCAAATGAAGTGACTTGAAGAGGGAAGAAACAAAAACCTTGTAATATGCAAGGCTAATGACCCTGCAGTGCTGACTGAGACTTGGAATATCTAAAACAAATCAAGATTTGAGACTCCCGGCATGGAGGGAACAACGCGAATGAAATACATGAAACAGTCATTAAAAACTCCTTAAAACCTAGTGCTAATTACAGGTACCAACAGATTTAACATTCTTTTGACTCTCAAATGAAGTTTCATGACTGTAATGATTTTACAAAGGTAAAATCAGAAGAAACACTTGAGCTACTCACCTGGTACTCCATCAGAATCTTCTGACTTTGGCTCAGGACTCGTATGCTTTGCAGCTGCGTGAGTCACCACTTCATCCATCGCTATTCGATGCGATTCTGTTTCTCCCCCATCAACTGTCCCTGCACCTGTTCTCAATTCAACATCACCTCGAGTCTGGTTTTGCATAGGATTTGTAACAACAGGCACTTTGAAAGTTCTATCTTGGTATATGTCTTGGCTAACTTTATTATCACATTCAGCATCTGTGTCTCTGTACACCAGAACATCCATCAACTTGGCCAAGGGACAGTCATACACATATACTGGCAGTGTAATGGCACCATATTTTGGAACGTGTAAGAGTCCATGCTCCGAGTTCAAATCCGGAGATGGATTAGGAGGAGCAGAGGTAACATTTTGTGACAAAGAAGTTCAAATCCGGAGATGGATTAGGAGGGGCAGAGGTAACATTCTGTGACAAAGCGAAAGGGCATTTTCCATGACAGCTCTTGTTTTCTTCCACGTCTGTCGCTACATCACGTAACCTCAGAGATGGTCCAATGAAAGGCTGCTTCATTTTAATTTTTGAGTCTATGGATCCTGTGCGGATGCGATCCCAGCTTTCACGAGCATGTTTTGTGACAGTGTCCCAGGAACTGGCCCTCATTCGAAATGGAGGATTGTTTGTAACCTCAGGCTGATCAAATGAGAGAGGGGAGCACGAATCAGACCTAAGATGATTGGCAAATGGAAGTTTGCTAAAGATGTATGAAGTGTCACATGAAGAGCTTCGAGAGAGAAATGAAGTATTGTGATCTACTGAGGGAAGAATCGGAGTATTCTTTATTGGCAAAACAGAACTGGTGTCAGCCCACACATCAGTCTTAGCAGCACTCATTACTTCTGTTCCATTCTGCCCTGGAGGCAACACTATCAGCTTCAAAGCATTCGAATGTGCTTCATCCAGTGACTGTTCAGGCAACATAAGCAGTTTGAGGTCACTGTAGCTGGCAGGCACAAAGGTCAAAACAATGTGAGTTGAGCTGACGCCTTTCAGGAAACATCGCCACTTGGGTACCAGCAACGGAACCTTACCAATTTTGTCACACACTGTGGCCTCTGAGGCTACACTGTTTCCACAGGAATGATTCTGGTGATCTGTATCTGCAACAAACAAGTTACACAAAGATTTGCCTTCTGAAAGATTCTGTATTTTTATAGTTCTATATTTTATGATCTCAGGAGTGTATAATCTGGAATGTACTTGGTTACATATTTTAATAACACATCAGGTAGCATTTTGTCCTGAAGCTTTACAGGTTACAAATTACAGGCTCCAGAGATATAGAGAACTATAAAAGTACAGCATCTTTTTAAAATGCATTTCCATGGTATTGTAGATTATACCGTAATAAAAGAACAATGTGACACAGTTCCTAGTTCTCTAAACAACAAACAAAGTTCACTGCATTAACACTCTCAACATGGACAGAATGTAGAAACAATCTATTCTCAATTTTTTCCTCTCACAAATGTCTATCACTTAGGAGCCTTTCATGTGATAATATGGCTGTAGCGTTAAGTGACTGTCAACTCGGGCTATCATGGAACACGTCTCATAGCTCATTTAAGAGAAACACACTCAAAGATGGTAACAGATACTCAACACTTCCTGTCAGCAGAGTTTGAGCAGTAACCTATACTGAAAGAATCAGGTAAGTAGAAACAATTTGTTACTCAGTACTCACGATTACCACCATAAAAACAAAAATTTCACACCTGCAATATGGTTCATATTTATTCGCTTCATTGATACATGCTCTCACATGAGAGTAACTAAATATAACGTTAAGATACATAAAGAGCACTAACCTTCAATCTTCCTCGCTGGATGACGAGACTGAGGTAGGGGGATAGGAAGCGAGTAAGCAGCCCCATCGCGCTGTCTCGTCTGTAGCAGCTGCAGAAACCACACAGAATCATCCAGCGTCAGATGCAGCTCCTTGTCATGAATCTGCTTTAGCTGCTCAAAGAGCAGTTCACTGAGTAGCTTGTTGGGAGCATCTGCTGTTGCCGCAAGCGAGTCTGAGCTGCCAATGAAACTAAAATCTGTAAACACAGAAAAAAGGGATTTGCTAAGGGAAGGGAAGAGCAAACATTAAAAGTATACGAGAATGGGGAGCTCAGAATAATATTTGATCATAAAGGGGATTAGGTGAGGCAATTGCAAGAGGAGCTCCATAATTTGTCCTCTTTACCAAATAAGGATGATTAAATCAAAGATGATGAGAAGGTTAATGCATGCAGCATGCATGCGGAGATGAGAAATAGATACAGATCTAGGTGCTGACAGGAAAATAATATTAAAATGGATCTTACAAAAACATGGTTGGAGGGTATAGATTCAATTCATCTAGCTCAGGATAGGGATCAGTGGCGGGCTGTTGCTTTCAGGGTGAATAAAAGGTGGGGATTTCTGGACTAGGTGAGCATCAATCAGCTTCTCAAGAAGGACTCTGCTTAATGGAGTTCATTATTTCCTAATGTTAATATACGGTTCAGAGTAATAACACATAAAATTACCTTGAATAAACATAGAGAACAGCAGTTCAGCTTGTTGGCATTTTGGAAGAATATTCATAAGATTGAAGGCGAATGGTATATAGTGAATCCTTTGTTCTGCCAAGGTGACCACATTTGGGCTGTACCTATATTTACAAAAAATGAAAATAAATAAATAAATACAAGAGCAAAAGTTATATCAGTACCGTAACATGCACAATAATCAAGAATAATCAGGTGCAAGGCCTCTGTATGTCTGTGAACGTGGACAGGGGCATGGTGCTAGAATTCTTGTGTTTTCAAGATCTGTGAAGCAGACAGAGTGAGCCGTCAGCTTCAAGACAGTGCCACACACTACTCCATCACTCAACCCAATTTGGTTGTGTCTCTGTCCCCACTAGCTGCATGTTGTGACAAACACATCAGAACTGCCCTGCAGTCTTAAAGAAAAAACAAAGTAACAGGCTTTTTGTATCCAATAACACATCAGAACTGCCCTGCAGTCTTACAGAAAAAACAGGCTTTTTGTGTCCAATTCAAATTACTCAAATTACCCAATTGGATCAAGTGGAGAACTTCTTGCTACCCCATTCAGAGGTGAAATTCCAATTGGGGATCGGACTCTGGCATTGCGACACATCAGGCTAAGGTGTTGAAAGGTAAGAAGAGATGAAATACATTCAGCATCAACTCGGCAAATCTGCAAAGCAAAGAAAGAGGCCTCATTAGTACGTATAATTTTTGAAGATTCAAGTAAATATTCACAACAAAGAAATACATCACATTTAAATATACTATTAATTTGAATAAATTGTATTATACTGGCTGAGGCACTGAGAATACTTAACTTAAATGAATGCATAAATATTCAGCAATTTCATGTTTTTCATGGGATTCTTGTGACCTGGACCCATGGCTCAGAAGGGACAAATTAATCAAATCAATGACATCTGTTACCACTTACAAAATTTAAGTCAAGAATTCTCATACGTACATCAATCATCAACACCATCACATCATGAACTACATTCATGGTCCTAAAACGAGAGACACTCTACTGAATCTTCTGCCACTCACAGTGCCATATCAACTGCTGGGATTATGAAGCATCACATGAGTTCAGTAGGATAATGAAGAATATCGTCTATGAAAGGGTAAAGGTTCCAAGATACCATAATTGGCATCTATACGATTTGTACGTAGGGCTGAGGAAAACCAAAGATGCTTCCAAAAATGTGAAATACAAGATCTGCACTGCTCTGCTGAATACTGTGACACCATGCCACAATCTCTGCGTCATTTTATATGGTACAGTGGCAACTCCATTTAATACTTACGAATTCTAACTCATGTAGAGTATGATTTTAATTGACCCAGCCTCTTTATGTCAGTGTTGCATTACCTCCATTTAAACTTACACTTAGGTTAGTACATAAACGCACCGTCCCCAGAGATCTCATTGTTCTCGGGTTCAAAATGTCGGATGGTGATCAACTGTTGTACGTTAATAATTTGTGGCATCATGCCTGAAAAATGCCACTAATTCTTCTCTTACTTTCCAACTAAACATTCACCTCTGCCCTCAAATATTTTACTCAACAGCACATAAACAAAGCTGTTGATACATCAATGTCACATAATGTAAGGGAGATATATAAAAAATAATCACAAGCTGTCATGCTGTCCCCCCCTAACAAAGTCTAAACCACTATTCGTAACTACAATTCAATGTGCATTAAAGTCTTCAAGAACACTAAAACACCTTTGAGATAGCACTAAGACCAAAATCCTTCAGTGAAAGTGTGTGATATTTTATATGGCAATATAACTTTCAAAAATGTGCATATTTCTTCAGAGTATCTGCACCCAAAACCATAAATGGCATTATGGCAAATGCACGCATCAAGTTTCCAAAATTATGATAGCCAACAAATCATTGCAGCTACAAATATGAAACCAGATAGGGAACGAGACCATATACACGTCTAAAAATAGTTTGCTGCACGATGAGAATATTAACATGTCGACTGTAGTGTTGTGGCTTGTACATGGTTACCAACATTTCATAGGAACATATCGCCTCCATCTGCAGGATAGAAGTAAGCAAAAGGGATGAGGAAAAAGTCCCAAATTTCAAACATACACCAAGAACATATCACCTCCATCTGCAGGATAGAAGTAAGAAAAAGGGGTGAGGAAAAAGTCAATTCCAAATTTCAAACATACACCAGCTTTTATCATTTTCCGCAGTACCGTGATTAACTACAGAGATTGACTGCAAATTTTTGAGGTGTATATCTGTTGTTCTTTTGTATTATGTTTATTGTGTTGCCTGTCAGATTAGAGAAATATAAAATCACTTGTTAATGTTTTAAAAATAAGCTGCACTAAAATAATGAAATATCAGTGTTAATGTTTTAAAAATAAGCTGCACTGAAATAATGAAATATTTGGCATGACTATGATTCGCCTGGGCGGATGGCAATTACACCTGAAGAGAATTACATGAAGTTATATACTTCTGTGCCTTTGCACCCAGGTAGGAGTGGTGATAAGTAATGACAGGATATTACGTGTAAGACGAGGAGTGAACACATGCGACGGATGACAATTGTTTAAAGGCCTTTTTATTTATTAATGCGTAGAGTACAACCAACTTTTCTTTCTGGTCTGTCACATTCACAAAATCGATACACGATACATCTCTACCTAACACGTGAATATATTTTAAATTAATCTTTGGTGTCGAAAGATAACACGTAAATGTTTACACTACGCATTCTGACCAATTCAACGTTCATACCTGAAGCAGAGCCATCTGAATGACAGAGAAACAAGTGTGAGAAAGTTTTTGGAATTTTAATACATAATAATTACAACACATAATACACAAAAACAGGTATTAATGGTCCCACAGAAACTGGGATAATCAGTACATAAGTTTAATAGAACCCTTAGACATTCAGTTTTTTCATTTATTAAAATACAGGAATTATAAACGAAACAGCAGTCAGAGAAACATGTCACCTACTGCAAAGTTATTTTAACATCAACTGACAGGTACTCCACTATTTTCTGTACTCTGTTCCAACCAAAAACAGTCTTCTTCTCTTCTGCTACAAAGTGATTAGAAGACATATTCATTTTCCAATTATAAGCAACGGTGGAAGCACATGGCTTTTGTGCATTCTTCGCCCTCTCTCTTCTGGGGTAGGAGTCTACACACAAATATTTCTGGATTACTCCCAAAAGGAGAACATTCTCCAAATTTAATTTTTTGTTCATAATTTATTTGTGAATATAATTCTAGATTTGAATTGTGGACTTCTGGGTTGGGACACCATACGGCCTTGTAGTGGTTACCAATATTTTGGAGGAATATGTTGCCTCCATCTTCAGTGTACATGTTCCTCTGAAATGCTGGTAACCACTTACAACACTGCAAGTCATCACAACCCAGAATACAATGACTGGAAATGATGAAAACGGGAGGTTTGTCGTGGCGGAAGCCTCGACTATTCAAACCGGGGTCTGTTGATGCTGATGGAAGGTTATCCCGTCAGGCAAACTTGTCCTTTGTGAAAAGGATTTCGGTTTGTTGGATTTGACCCCAGAAAGGGTGGGCAAAGCTGCACGTTCGCCAATAGGCGTTGGCGCGCAGAATGACTGGAAAACATGTTCGTTACATTGGGCCGGGCGTGGCTCTGTTGAAGTTCCCAGGAGTTCAGTTGCTTCCTTCACGAGGCGGTGCTTACAATGAAAAT
Organism: Zootermopsis nevadensis; assembly: GCF_000696155.1. The sequence continues at coordinate 131,251 of NW_019059667.1, read as the reverse complement.
GCTGCTTTGTCTAACACGACGGGGCTGCTGAAGTCAATGCGATGCCCCGCGTTTATGCCGTGCTCAGCAACCGCAGTCTATGTCTCGCATGCTCTCCGAATCTAACCTCGACGAACCTCCCTCCAAGTCTGGCCGACGTATACTCCTTCGCCAAACATTAACAGTCCTGATGTCTTCCCAGTGACCCATCCGATCTCAGGAGAGCTAGAATTCAAAACGCTCCATGCAGAAGAGGTTGGCAACGGCGACCCCGTCTTCTTGGTCGTAAAAGGAACCATCGAAGAGGAAGCAACTGGACGTGAAAATGTGTCTTGCGAGATCAACAGTTTTTTTTTTTTTGTGAGGATATCGTGACGGCAGCTGCAGTGTATCCTCCGAGATTTTTCTGAACAGCGAAACCACGTCAAAACTCACCATAATGTCCGTTTCTTGCAAGCTGATTGACTGTAAATTTCGAGGAAACGCCTGCGAGTTCTTAATCTGGTGATCCGAACGTCCAACCAGCGGTCTGAGCAGACCTGCTTGCCAAGCTGAAGAGTAGGTCGTGAGAAACATTGATTTCTGCATACGCACTACATCCTAAGAAAACTGTTAGTCAGTATCCCCGTACAAACAACACACACAGCAGACTTTCACAATTATTGGTGAACAATTCCTTGAGGACGGATGTATTCAGTGGCTGAAATAAGTTGGAGGAGTTGAATCTCACTTCAAATCAAAGTGAAGAGACCACTTCTCCACTTAGTCCATTAACCACTTCGTATCTGAATACAGATATTCATTACGTAACATTTAAATAAATTTATAAAATGAAACTACAATCACGGCTCAACACATGATAAAAATAGCAAATAAATACATCAAGCCGACTGATTACTTCTAGAAATTCCTAAAATTTAACACAAAACAGTTTCTTATGAAATTACCGACGATTTAATGTCTTATAAAAAAATATATCTCTTCTGATTTTTCTACACAGTTTAAATTTCGCTTCTCAATTTCAGGAATAATTGAGAATCAGTATGAGTGAGGCCACCATATGGCACGAGCCCAAGCAACTTTATCAACTGGAGGAAACACAAATAAAAGGCACCCTATAATCTGGCACTGATAAAACCACAGCATTCAGATAACCACATGAAATATAATCAATAACGCTGTTAATATTCTAAGCGAACATTTCGCTGTACCTTTGGTCTATTCGTGAGCAAATACTGTCAAAATGATGCAGTCCCTTAAAAGAGACATTTGTATTACACAAGAATACTTCTTAAGTTGACACTTGATTAAATTTCCGATGGTTTATGTCTCACCTAACATTCTAGAACGCACCCAGACCATGTGTTGCAGCGAGCAAGAGTACCACCGATCCGGACGCGCAGTGCAGACGGAAGTGACGAGAAGTTCGAGGTGGCAATGAGCTGGAAGAGATAGATCTGGCACTGCTTGAAAGTTGCATCTTTATTCTACGCAATTCTGTGCCGAGATCCCCACTTCCAACTTACAGCCACCCGATAATGTGTATTAAAATCCCATGTTAATCTGCAAATGTCCACAAAATACTTTCAACAACAACAACAACAACAAAGAAAGGCAAAGACGAGATCTGCGCCGACTGTGAGTCAGCGCATAGCTGATGGAAATGATTTGTACGGAGTCCACATGCATGAAAAATTATGAAGGCAGACGACAGAAGAAATTATATGTAAACACTTCTGCAAAGGCAAAAATTAAAATGAAAACACTTCAGATCATGATAAGAGCAATAATGATAAGTTTCAGTTGTTGGAAGAAGTAACAGTGCGCAAACTCAGATGAGAGATCTACAGCGGTGAAGATAACGATCTTCTGGGTTTTGACGCCGTGTAGACTCGTAAGAAGATACGAACGTTTCAGAGAAACGCACAGTCTACATCACTCCAGAACCTTCGGTATCTACCCACGAGTCTACACGGCGTCAAAACCCAGAACACAGCTGAGGCAGGGATGCCAACAGAAGTGGCAGTTGCAGAGAACAATTGAGTGGTGAATAAGAGGTCACGTGTCAAACAAAACAATAACGCTGGTTTTCTTGCAGGACAAATAGCATGGCGAGTAGTTCGAACAGAAAGACCAATGAAGAATGGTGCCAACAAACATGAATGGATGATGGTTCAGACATGAATATGAACTGCAAGATTGTGACAGTGACGAGTGATGGAAGTGTTTGGCTGATATTAAAGTTAGGTTAGGTTGTAACGAAAATGAGAAAGAAAGAAACTTAACTGGTAGTCATTACTGCAGAAGTCCAGCGCACCTGACAATCGATCCACTTGAACAGAGCTACGCGGCCGTCAGACTGTTATTGCAATTATTTCTGCGTCCACGACGTAAAATACCACGGCGACTCCTTTCCAGTCTATAGCTTCTTTTGGAAAACTGTGAACTCCGTTCAAGCGACGTCAACATGTTCCTTTACTCACACATCGCCGATCACGCAGGTGATTTATACGGGCCCAACCCTTAATTTTTCATCACGCGCCTGTCCAAAGAGCATGCGATAACAGCATCCAATAGCCAGTCTCGTCGAAAAGCCAACTGATTGGCGTGTCGTCGACTATCTGTCGGTTACGTAAACGTCTCCCCACAATTAGCCAATAATAGGCATCGGACCAGAGGTAAACTACGAGTGATCTACTTCTTCCAAAGCAAACGAAATGACAGGTGTATCAGTTGAACTTTGTGGGCTCATTTCGTCTTGGGACTCCGCTATAACTTAAATATCTCACGCGCAGACGAGAATATTCGGATTTCCTACCAAAAAAAAAACACGAAGTGGTT
>NW_019059667.1:70911-128402 GCF_000696155.1 Zootermopsis nevadensis | reverse complement strand
CGCCGATCCATTTCGGAGTACACAAATTGTCAGAGGCTTTCCACGCCATTTTAACATATTTTAAACGAGATGCCGATGTTTCGGAGAAACGTACTGTGTCCACAGACTTCCTCCGAAACGCCGATGTCTTCCCACGGTCTTCACGGACCCCGAGAACGAAAATGTCACTCCGAAACGACGTTCAAAAGGTGCGGACGAAAATGTTAAGTTCGCAGTACTCCAGAAACTTATCTAATTTGTAAACGACATTAGTAACGTTTGATGCAAAAGCGACCTTTCTTCGTTCCAAAACGCGTATCTGAAATTATTTCCACAGTCCGTGCTATCAACACGCACAAAATGCAAATATTGGAACAGTTTAATCTGCAGGCACTGAAGTAATTAATACAAATCGAAATTCAACTGAACCATTCACTGACCCAAGTGACTTCTTAAGCCATAAGTTTTTTTTTAAAATATTTAAAGAATAATAAATTAATCTGCTTTACCATCACTTAACAAGATATGGCCAATTTTTATTTCTTCTACTGATTAGTTACGCTGCAGTAAAAAAAATGATACATCGATTCCTTGAGTCTATTTAGAACCTTAAAAACCGCACCACTAAATGTCAACAGCGCTTGAGGTAACACAGCCAAATCCTTCCAAAACAACACAATATACGAGACCTGAGGGTTTCATGGCATGAAAAATATGGACTGAGGTCTATTGGACTGTGGCACCTTGCAGTGCTGAAGGTCCTGAGAGGTACCCTGATGATGGAGACAACACATTCCTCTCAAACGCCGGTGATCACCTAGTGTCACAGCCCAGGGACTACAATTACTTCGATGTTCCTCTGTAAATCAAGAGGCTTGCTGTTGGTGGCACAGCGGACTGACCACACAATAACGACGACCCTGCTGAGACGTGCCAGCATCCACCCACTTCAGATGCCATTTTACACTTGTAATTGTTATCTGGTCTTTCTTGAAAATTTATCTGTGCCCTGAAGATGGAGACAGAATGTTTATCCCAAACACCAGTATCTACCCACACTTATAAAGAGTCAAAACCCACATGACCATCTTCATCCTCATCACCATGGAAACCTCAGACCTCAGTTTATGAATGCTACTAAATGGTTTTCCCAATTATTATTTTTAAGTCAATAAATTATAGAAGAAAACCAATAACTTGTCAATATTCAAATCCTAATATCAGTCAAACAAACATTAATTAAAGCTACCACATTACAAAAAAAAAGATGGCAGAAATGGGGAGGCTTTTTTAACCCAAAAAACATATAATTTTGATGATGTTCTCCTTCTGGGCTTTGGTACGGTGTATACGAACAGGTAGATGCCAACATTTTTGTGAAGACCCAATCTTCATCTTCTGCCCTGAAGACGGAGACAGTACATTTCTCCGAAACACCAATCAATAAGAGTACATGGTGCCAAAACTCTGACAAACAACACATGATCCCAACCACTGTGAAAATCCAAATCTCACAACACATAATTTTTTATGCTCAAAATGAACAATGCAGTAAGGTTAAGAAGACATCAAGAACCACATCAAAGTATTTTCAGAAATCACGCTGAAACACAGAAGATCAAACTTTGGTACTTTGCGGAAAGACATTCTTACAGTACGCAACAGAACATAAGTGCAAATAACTTTCAAAGTACGGTAGATTCCGGTTAATTGGGCCGTCGGTCGATCGGGGCTGCCATTTATTTAGGACAAATATTAAAGAACAAACCTTTTTAACTCTTTACGTGGAACTTCACATATTTGGGGCAGCCGGTTAACTGGACCAAAGCGTTCTAGTCCCGATGTGTCCCAATTAACTGGAATCCACTGTATTTTAAAGTGATTAAATCCTCTCATTGCTGAATTTCTTATAACGTCATGAAAGACACGTAAAGTGTGCCACCAGTTTATTGACCTTGAGTACAGTACTGATGTTTCCTGTTTGCCCAGTGTTATCAACTGGATGTGTCAACACCACCAATCCCGTGCCACACAAGTTTATGCAGCCCAGCCCCTCACAGCACACAAGAATTAGCACGTACTTTTACACAAAACCTATTCACAAATTCCATTTCAAATACAATGAGAACGCTCCTGTACTTTTTTCAACTACCGATACAGAGGGTCGCATTAACCGCATCTCCTACTCTGTACAACGTACGCTTTGTTACAGTCTCTGCATATAGGAGGCACTGAGGAGAACCACAACATACAATTCTTTTCAGTCTCATATGAACTGCTTAGAAGAGGCAAGGCCTGGGTGCAAGGTCACTGATCACCAAATGACTTTGGGATTGTGAACTGTGTCAGTGATGTCAGAGTTGTCTGGGGTCAATGGTCTTTGTGTGGGAGGTGTGTCTAGTTGGGTGATGACATCATTCTGAGTTGTGCCACGTAGTCTGGTAGAAGTTTACCGACGTTTCAGAGGTCCCTGCTGACTCATCGACTCATCAGCAAACTTCTACCAGACTAAGTGGCGCAACAACCCAGAAGACAGTCATCTTCATCATTACTGAGGTTTACCCAGTGTGGATACAATGGCAGGTTCATGTCTGCTGCCTGTCGATTCTCAGTGCTTTCAAGGTCACTTCCACGTGCAGAAACACATGGAAGTGACCTTCAGGTGAAATGCCTGTTACAGGTGACAGATTTTAATCGTACTACTAGGGAAAGCACCACCAATGAAAGAACCAACAGCAGAGAGGAGCTGACTGAAGAATAATGTTTCTGTAAGGCATTTAAACAACAATTTCAATGAAATTTTAAACCAAGACTAGGTCAGTGGCAGAGCAGCATGTGTTCTGATCTTTTTAAATTCAATGATTCCATAAATATTTAGCAGCTTATTAAAACAAACATCCCAACTATACAAAATAATAATAATGATTGCAACCTGTGATAAGGAACTATTCACTTTTGAAGAGACTGGTTAAAACCATGAACGTAAATAATATGGAATGCTTGAATTCCTCTATAAGCCTACTTTTCACTCATTTCGACAAAAAGCCATCAGTCTGCCGCAAATGATCGTGTTCAACTGAATGCAGTTAATTAAAACACCCTCTTCCATCACAGAAACTACAAGAGGAATCTGACGTAGTCACATTTCAGAAATAACTTGCAATTTTTTTGCAAATCACACTTGATCTTCAAATGACATTGTATTCTGTAACATCATGGTATTGGCACATTGCTATCCAGCCTTTCAAACCTGATGGAAAATACTCGATAAAGATAAACAATTTAGACAGATATGTCTAGTTCTTAAAGCAGCTATGGTCTTAAGATAAGCTATCATTATAAAACAAATATCAAATGCAAGTATTCTGTAATGTTTACACAGAATCAAGAGATTCAAATATTTCTGCAATATCTTATCACAGAACAAGAGACAAGAGCATTCAATGTAAACAGTAACAGGTAAGGTAAGCTCTGATATGATAAAAAAAGTGTGCGTACGAAAGTTCTCAAAATTTAAGCCCTTAATCATTTTAGGTTTACTTAATGACACTGTGAATAGCTCAGAATACATAGCATTGAATGGTAAGACGACTCATGACTAACAAATTGGATGTGAAATGAGAGGAAGCAGTCATGGCCTAATTTGAGGTACTTCTTTGGCATTTGCCCAGAGGGACTGAGGAAAATCACACTACAGCCAGTCTCTGGCTTGAGATTTGAACCTATAATCTCCAAAATATGAAGGACGACGCAATACATGATAACATTTTTGCCTAAATTTAACATTTCTCATTCATCACGGGCTTTTTTTTTAAAAAAAAGTTATTAACTTAACCAACTCCACTGTGCCGAGCCATACTTGAAAAAGTTTGTTAGTAAATTCTCTGCTTCGTGTAACTTGAAGGTTTATTACTACATTCACGTAAGACTAACACTGGACCTTACCCTGAGCAGTTGAATCCAGTCCAAATTTTCACACCCCATTTATTTTAAATCTAATTTAACATTACCCTCCAATCTATGCCTACATTTCAGAAATCTTCAAGCTTGAAGATGGAGGCAGTACTTCCCTCCAAAACACTGGTATCTGCCTACAAGTTCACACAGTGATTCTACCCAGAAGACCAACATCAACAGGTAAAATAGTAGATTCCTTCAACTGCTCTGGAAATTCCTGCTCATTTAAAATAAAATTAATAAATTTATGAATCTCAGAATATTCCTGTCTGAATAAGTTCTGCTGATTTTGTTGAAGAGTGCTCATGTAATTCTACATCACATGATCCTTCCAGAGGAAAACAAACATTGCATGGGGGATAGTAGGTGCCGAGGTTCTGACAAAAATGACTGTCTTCTGAGTTGTAGCACCATGAAGTCTCGTAGAAGTTTGCCAGTGTTTCAGTGTTCCTTGTTGCCTCAATCATCAAGGCAGCAAGGACCTCCGAAACACCGTTAAACTTCTAAGTAAAGCCCTATTTTCATATTCCATGTAACAAAATTAATTAAATTAAATCCGTGGCGTAACAGCTCCAGAGAGCCAAAGCCGACTAACTTGACTGCTGGCCTCACGTTCACATGCCTAAGCAGAGGTAAACGATCATCCAACCAGATATAGGGTGACGTGTGGTTAGCACGACAAACCCCCAGCCATTGCTAGCCTTCTTGACCGGATTACGCTACCCATTGTAGCTCCCCAATTTCCTCATGATGCTGGGTTGGCACCGGTCCCATACACCGGTCAAAAATCTCATGAGAAATTTCTTTCCCCGAGACTCGAACCAGCGCGCATTCTGTATCGCCGGTCCGAAACATGATGCCTCAGACCATGCGGCTACGGCGCGGGACCCGCGTAACAAAATAATTTTTGGTTATCTGAGAGTTAACAATGCCTGGAATCACCTCAAGATTACCTCTTTAATTTTCAATATTAATTGCTTTGTACTGAATCTCACAAAAAAGGAATGTTTAATGAATTGCAAGAGTTTATTTCTGTCACACGTAACATGCAGAGGGAAACACGCATAGACAGAGAGACCACCGAACCTCTGTCTTAGAAATACAAAGCACCCAATATTTTTTTCTTTCCTTTATCCAATTCTGATCAATACCCAATGGTAAACTTAAATATTGGTACACACTAAACATGCCACAGGTGTGGCAATCACATCCCAAACATGTGACACAGTTTAGATACACAGACCACCAGCTATCAGATGGCTATATGAACATGACTCACTACCAGGTGAATATCAAAAAATAAAATTGGAAAATTTATGCTGTTGCGGGCGATGTAGTTGGCGGATTGCTTTTGTTACTGCATTTATAAACGGTGAATAAATAAGCTCATCTACTGAAAAATAACTTTACAGCTGAACAGACATTCACAGGCAATTCTTTCAGATGTGAAAAGAACTGAAAATATTCTTCTTTCCACATATCTGAAGCATAAAACTTCTTTTATGTAACAAATATGTGAATGTGACAGTTTTACTGAACAGACTGGTTACTATGTAAGTTACGTGATGGCAGTGTAGAGAAATGCAAGAGAAGGTGAAACAGTAAACAAAAACTATTTAGTCATGAAATGTGTGAAGGAACTGCTAGTCTGGCAGGGACTGGGGGAATACACACACACACACAGTCAGAATGTGACTAGAAACCTAGCAACTACAAGTCACAGGTGACACTGCTGGACTATTTAACACTGCTACATCAAACGCACACTTTATACATCAACTGAGAAAGGACTTATTATGAATGAGACGAGAAGATGGTTGCAGGGATTTGCCCAAGCATTTGAAAGGGACTGAGGAAAATAAAGATGCTGGCTTCCTAATGAGACAAAGAAAATTAATAACTATACCGACAGAAATTAATCATTTCGATATATAATACCCACGAGGCCTGATTTAACAATGCGAGGTACTAAGACAAATCACTGGGTAAACTGCAATTTTAATTTCATAATTTTGAAACTGTCGAACTCAGCCTAACGTTGAACAACATGATACCCACAATAACAAACCAAGTCTAACAGAAGCCCTGAAGTGCAAATTCTGAAATACACAAGCCAGAGTCTGCAATGGTATGTCTAACGAAATCCTGGGTACAAGTGCAGCTGGGCTGTACTTTTCTTAACTGCCAAGGAATATTTTCCAGAACGTTTCTCATGTCACTAATGTCGATGTGACTGCAAACAGGTTCATACTTCATTCATCCAGAGATGAACTGCTAAAGACCTGTGCTTATCAAGCTTTTAACCCTAAGAGCAAACATTATTTCTGTAAGTCATAAAATAAATGCTGAGATACTTAAGCACACTAGGGAAGCAGAAGACACTACAGAGATCTCACATTAGTCAAGTTTAAAACAACAGGGACTGTTATCTATGACACACATATCTCTTATCTCACGCACGCTATCTTGTTTTTTCAGTTCCTATATGGTTCTCTGCCTGATTCCATCTCATTAAATGGCTAATGTAAAAAGTGGCTGATATGGCGTACTATCAAGAAAAGTAAATGGAGAAATGAGTCATGGCTAATTTTAAGAAATTATCAACAACCTTAACAATTAATTCAAAGATTAAGGAAAGTCACAAAGACACAGTTAATAGATTTAAAAATGCTGTATTGAATACAGAAGTTACTTAACATCCAGTGAGATCAGAGAATGATTATGCAACAACAGGAGAATCAGTTACAGGCATACCTCGTTTTATTGCGCTTTTTTATAAACCGAAGGTTTGTGGCAACCCTGCGTCGAGCAAGTCTATCGACGCCATTTTTCCAACAGCATGCGCTCACTTCGTGTCTCTGCGTCACATTTTGGTAATTCTCGCAATGTTTTTTGAGACTTAATGCTATTGCACACTTAATAGACTACAGTATAGTGTAAACATAACTTTTACATGCACTGGGAAACCAAAAAATTCGTGTGACTCGCTTTATTGCGGTGGTCTGGAACCAAACCCGCAATATCTCCGAGGTATGCCTGTATATCTTACTTGAAGGCATTGCCCACCTGGAGAGACTGAGGATACCATAAAAGACCTCAACCAAGAGAGACTTGACCCCCCCCCCCCAACACACTACTTATAAAAGTTCATGCAGGCATTAACATGCTTCATGAAAGTAATGAAAAAATCAGATCTTAAGTGATCCGTTGAAGAAGACATACCACAATCCAAAATTACAATGTCATATTGACATCTATGAATCAAATCTAGAACTATTACTGTGTTCTTTTTACAAAATGTGACAGCCTTTTTAAATACAGGACACGGTTCAAATTTAGATTGTGTTTACTGCCTGTATAATCAACCTGACATGGTGTTAAAACCCAGAAGACCAATACGGACATCTCCACTACTATGAACGCATAATCTCATATAACAGAGACAGAAGCATGGAGTTTTCATTCACAGATGCAGATCTCATCAACTTCTATCGTCTTTCACCGAACCTCGTGGCACAGGCGACAAGCCAAAACTCCAGCTCTTGCCACGTGCCTTGTAGCATCCCTGATGTGATGGATTCACAAGCAGTGACTGTTTTCCAATGCACATCACTCACCTGTGTTCAGTATATGACATCTTTTACATACCCTCCAAAAAATATGTAATATCTGGTGACCTACGAGGACTGCGTCAAATATTCCTTCGATAAAATAAAGATACTGCGAGTTCTACTTACCACATCAGCTAGCTTGTGGTATGGCAGGTGCTCCATGTAGTCCCTCTCTGGCGGGCAGTTCACCACCAGACCATGCTGTGGTTCTATCCAACATTCCGTTATAATCTGTAACTCCCCATCACTTTCTGCTTCCAGAACTTCCACTTCATCTGTTCCATCATCCTCTGAGCCACTGAAACAATGGCCACAATGTTGGTAATTTCAATGCCTTGCTTCTTTATGTGTTGTTGTTATCTCCCTCAACCTCCCTAAAACAAAGACCCATAAAATACAAAAAAAAATTCATAGTTCCAGCATCTGCTTGAAATGACTGAGAAAAACTACAAAACACCTGTCAGAACAGCCATGCCCCGCTCAAAACAATTACACATAGAAGCTACCCAAAGCAGAAATTCTATTAGCAGTTACATTAAAGGAAATAAATACAAAGACAGAAACAAAAACATCAGACTTTCATCTTAAAATTAACAAGATGGCTATACTGCGTAATCAACGAAAGGCAGAATAATCTGGCAATGAACATGGTATGAATTATTGTACCAACCTTTCCTTGCTGTTACTGGAAGTGGTGTGAGGTGGAAACATCACATACTGTATGACACACGGCCGCAGACTGTCCTTCCACTTCTCGTCTTCATTGCGGTTTCCATTCCCAATGTCCTCCAAATGACTGGCTCCACAGCATGCCTCACCCTGAGAGGAACACAACACCATCATATCAAGACTCATATAGCTACGCCACAGTTTGAAATATAGATGCCTCTTTATACACGTTTTACACAAAATAATGGAACACAGTAGCGCGCGCACATACCTTCATCTGCACTTCTAAAACCATGTTGATGATTCCAGCAGTAGAATGAGCAAAGCTAAATCCCTCTTGGAGACGCATTCTGAAACAGGGAATAAAGCAAATACTGGGTCAACTCAACCCATAAATTGCAGAACATAATTTCAGTTCTACAAAACATTTATATAGCATCACTAGTCTGATATAACTAGCGAGACTGTTAAGGTATTATTATTATTTATTTAGTGTTCTGTCTGAGGACAGGTCCATATGAACAGGATCCTTCCATCCTTTTCTCAGACTGGGACCTGTTCATATACGTTCTTGGCAGATGATCCAGAAGTGGTTTGCCATTGCCTTCTTCTGTGTGTGAATGGAGTAATTGTTGGGATGCCACGGAGGAAAACTCCGTGTTGCCTAGACCACGGCCTTGCCCAACACAAGTTATAAATTCGGGCACCGCCGGGAATCGAACCCGAGACCCCAGGATTACAAGGCCAGTGTCCTAACCGCTAGACCACCGTGGCTTTTTTGTTAAGGTATACCCTATACTAAAATTCCAAAGGTATTCTTTACACATCGCTGGCACTCGACATCAGCAGGACAATGGAAGGGATAACATATGTAGCAATTCTACTAAATACAACAACTATGCCCAAAGTCATGAAATATTCCCCATTTATATTATGTAGGAAGAATACTACTGTCCTATATATCTTCTTCTTCTCCTTCCTTCCTCGGCACTACAGCCTGGGGTGGGCTTTGGCCTCCCTCACAATGAGCACCCATTCTTCCCTACTCCACAGCTTCTCCCACCACCTTCCAACCCGCATGGTCCTCAGTTACTCCTCCAAGTCCTGCATCCATCTCTTCCTTGGCCTTCCACGTCTCCTCCTTCCCTCCATTCTCCCATGAAGCAACTTCCTCGGCAACCTTTCCCCATCCATCCGCTCCACGTGGCCTAGCCAAGCCAGCTTCCGAGACTTCACACATCTCACAATGTCTCCTCTACTGAGGATCTCTTTCAATTCTCGATTCGATCTTATTCTCCAGTCCTATATATGCTAAATATAAATTATATGTAAACTGTAGCATCTTTGGTTCAATGGTCAAAAACCACATTTTAAACAAAATCATCTGGATGCTTCAATTATATCTATCTGTAACGGATATAGACCCCAGGAGTTTATTTTTAAGTAAACACCGCACTGCATGCTTCTTCTCATTGAACTCACTTTGTGATTGTGGCTAGCACACGAGCAATAGCTTCTTCTTCTGCGTCGGCTCCACTCTGAGCTGCCCAAACCCAGCGCCGGTGATGCAAGTAACGTGACAATGTCGTAAGGAGACCTCCGCCTGCAGTTCGTGACTTGGTTTGACTTGCAGGTGCTAACGGCATTGTCCCATCCGGAAATATAACAGTCCCAAAATCAGATGGCATCCGCTCATACCTGAAACGCACAAACCACTGCTTTACTGCACAGATTGGAAGTTAATATTAAAGTAGATCTCCAGAAAAAAAGGATAGGAGTGTGTGTGGACTGGATTAAACTGGCTAAGGATATGGATCGGTGGCAGGCTATTGTGAACATGGCAATTAACCTTTGGAATTCTTAAAAGCCCTTCTTTAGCTTCTCTAGAATGGCCTTACTCCATGGAGTTACAGTTAGTTACTGATAAATCTCTCAATTCATGACTAACAAAGTATAATTTGTTTCATAGATCCAGAGTTCAAGTTCTTTCTTGGTATTCCTCAGTCACTCCAAGAAAGTGGCATGATACCATAAAAGATCCTGAATATCCTTTCAGTCTGATGTACAAGAACGTGAGCCCAAAAACCCTTACCAGAACTTCTATTCCTGAGTAACTTCAGAGTTGATGTTCTGATGCCAAGTACCAAAAGCCAGTGGTGTGATGAACAGTGCACACCTGTAGTAGGATTTAAGGCCTCAAGAAACATGTTTTCTGCTCAAGTGACAAGCACGATGTTTCAGCTCACACATACTTGTCTTCAACAGCTAAAATTTTCACAACTTTATGATGCCGGGTTTCTGAAAAAATTTTTTGTATCCAGCCTACTCATTCTCACCATATTTCTTAAAGATCAATTTTAATATTATCCTCCCATCTATGACCTGGTCTCTAAGTGCCATTATCCCACACAATTTTTAACCAAAATTTTATATGCATTTATTACTTCCCTATATATGTTAAATGTCTAAAGAATCTGTCTATAATTGATTAAAACTTGGAAATATGTGACTATCCTCAGTTTTCTTAACAATAGGCCACGTGGATATGTTTTTGCTAATGTTCTATAAAATAAATACCTAATGAGAATCTTCTCTACGGGCTTCTGAAGAAGAACACAACTGACGTCTGACCACTTTCTTGGTCGCTGTTGTGTTGGAGACGGCTGCTGTGCCTGTTCTTGTAACTGGCGTGCCGATGCATAAGCGGCTGCGGACCGTGTAACTTTCCTCACAGTTGGTTCCTTTACTGATGGTCGCTGTGGGAAAGTCAATTGGGCGATACGGTCCTTCAGCTGCTGAACTGTCTGGCAACAAGGAATGGAAAAAAATCACCAACACAATTTATGCAATTACAATTACTGGATGAACACATACTGCAGTGTGCGCGCGCACACATATATAAAAATATATGCACTGCTCTGATGCTCGTATGAATACAAATTGTGATAGCTTGCAATGATAATGAGTTTCAATAATGAATCTAAAACCAAAAGATCATGCACTAATTAAAATATGCCAAGTTTTAGACATGAAATTTCTAGTATGAATTTTTGTTCCTTGTACATTGCACTGAACCTCCAGTGAAAAGTTGTACTGAAACTGTTTCAAAATAAAAATCAATGCAAAATGAAAAAAAAATTGCCATGCCATCTTCATGTATGTCCTATCTGAAAATGCTAAGAAGTTGGTAGTATGTTTCAGAAGCTTTTGGTTTTCAAAAGCGTAGTTTAGACTGATGAATCACCTTATAACGCAGATATCCTGGAGTACCATTTAGGAAAGCAACATGTATGACAACACAGGGAAGTTTCGATGTAACTCGAATAATGTAGAAGGAAGTTGGAGGTTTCTCAGCATCCCTGAAAACAAAACAATATATTTCTGTAGAGATCCACAAACAATAAAGCAGAGAAATTTTAGTCATTTATCAATTTATTATTGTATTGCAGTTTGAAGTATCATGTCATATTAAAAGTGACAGATAAAAGTAAAGTTAATGTAAAATGCAAGTCACTCAACAAGAATTATTATGATTAAAAAAAATATTTCACCATGTACCTATAAATCAGTTTTACATATGAGTGATTCTCTATGAGTACGAAGGTACTCCAGTCTTTCAGTAAAGAATACAGCGCTGCAGCTGCCTGGCGACACTGCACGACTTGAAAACGGCCACTAGAATAAGCCAAGTGTAAGTATCGGGGTAGAGGCCGGTCATGCTGGAGGACGAGTCCTATACGATGCGTATGAAGCCACTTTTTCCACACAGAAGGTTCCAAGAGACATATGGACTTCCAAAACTGGGCAAACTGTGGGCAAGTCATATCACTGAAACAAAACAATATTAACAATTACTGGAGTCATTCTCATTATGTTATTCCATCAAAGAAAGGATAATATGTAAAAACTTATTTCTTCTAATGAAGACACTTAAAAAGCCAGGCTGCTGAAGTGGCATAATGACAATTTCAGTTTTTAATTTTTATTCTGCACTGTCCTTTTACTTTCCATAATCCCTTAAACATAAATCTGCCAATGTTGCATAAGTGCTCTCTCACTATTTTCACGAAGCAAGCTCGATTGTTTTCCCTACTCGAAAGAGCATCACACCCCTATCTGTAACCAATCATCACGCTCAAGGATATACACAGCAGCTATCCTTCTGAACTGCAATGTCCAGAGGGAAATATAACAAAAATGAATACAGCCAAAACACCATACTGTCTGATTTCGTCTGCAAGAGATAAAAGAACAGCTTACTTATTACCTTGCAGACAGTACTGGAATCGAGGAGTTTGCAAGCAGGTAGAATACTGGCATCCCACTACGTATGCTCTCAGGAATGGTGTACGTCGCAGGGTTGCTAGGAAAAGAATTCAGATGCACTAGCAACTGATCTGATCTACTCAGATTTTTCAGAGTGGTCCAGAAGCGAGACACCACAGCCTGTCGGTACTGAGACTTAAATTGCTTCTTCAACGGGCATGTGATGTCATGAAGAAATTCATATGGCGCTGAAAAAAAGTAATGTTTACTAACTGAATAATTCACAAACAAATACTATGCACTTAATTTGGAAATTATTTAAATTTACAGCACACAGTATAAAATCCTACATCTGTAACTCAATTACAATTAACAGCTTTACAATGAATGAATTTCATTAATAACATTTCCACAAGGTCACGGACATAAATCGACTGTAAGTGGAAAATATTACAATGATGAAATTATTCAATAACTCAGTTTAGTTTGGGATTCTGTAACACTCAAACAGAGGAACCAAAGCAAACATTGCCTTTAATATAGTTTTGAACTTCAAACTTTTTAACTTATTTTTCAAAACTAAGCCTCACAAAAGCAATTTCACTGCAGAAAAATCTTTTGCATAATAAAACCTTTATCTCACACATTCCACAGATTGGGTCTGAAACATTTTCAAATGAATATTCACTGATATACAATCCAAAAAAATTAAATTCTAGTCTTCAAGTGGCGTCCTTAATTGGCTGGCATCAATCGAGATTATGCGTGTTTTTATCAGCATTAAAATTTGGAACATTGTGCAAAATGGCAGTCAGAACTGTCCCTTATATTTCAGTACCAACTTCTTAGCTTGAATGTTACAAAGCAGTCCAAATGTTTAATTTAATCCACACAGGCCATACCCAGAGTCCAATTTGGTGTTTCATGCATAGCAGCAATACAAATTATTCAATGTACTAACACAAAGATAAGTTTCCTTCAATAAAATACATTAAACACTCAGTGCTTACTTGTATTTCCAAAATTACAGTCTAACAATATTTTAAATTTAAAAAATGTGGCATTACAGTTATTAATGTGCCTGTTTAAGTACAGATGTGACACAAAATTAAACCAACGAATCTCATATGAGCGCTGCGACATCTGAGTTACGTATTCTAACAGTCAGTGTATTTATGAAAATGTGTAAGAAAGTTATAAAAACTGATATCAAGGCTGTACTGTATTCACAAAAAACATTTACTATCCTATGGCCAATAACGTACCACAAAAATTTAAATTATAGATGCTAAAGCAAAGGTTAATGTTTCAGTGTATTACTGTATTTGTTAATAAAGCCAGAAGTGAACTCACCATCAATGGAAATGGAATAGTGTACGACACCACACCCAGAATACACCCATGGACTAGAGCCACCAGGCGCAGACAGTGGGCTGGAACTGGGACGCACACTATCAGATGATGACGGTGGCCACTGACAGCTGACTGTATATTCAATATAGATGTGGTTCTTCCAGGGCAACACAAGGCTCACCTCCACATGGTTTTCGCGAATATTAATATTCTGAAATAAGAGGCTTTTCACTAAAGAGAAAGAGAATACTGAAATATTTTACTCCGCACTGATCATAATTTTGAGAAATATGATCTGTGGATCTATACAAACAAATATTGCAGAACCCACACTTACAGTTTCACAGTTTACATTTTTCCTAGAGCTTTACTTTCACCCATTTCCAACCACAAACAGCTTAATTACTATTTGAGAATTTGTTGTATCTGATTTATGCAAGAAATTAATATGAAAAGATAACCTATCTGTTTTGTGATCAAATAAGTTACTCGTGTGTTTTAATGCTGCCAAGAAAGAAAAATGAAGAAATGTATGTAATATTTTGATTTTTTTTTTATATATGTAATTAATGAATTTGATATGCATAAAAGTCTCTTTTAAATTTATTTTCTTTTTATAGCAGCACGTATTCTCAACATCTGATTCTGATCCAAAACGAGGTATTTACAACTTAGAGCAACTGAGGTTTTGATTAAGATTGCTAGAAAATCAAGTAATGTAATAGT
Source organism: Zootermopsis nevadensis (assembly GCF_000696155.1). The sequence continues at coordinate 113,841 of NW_019059667.1, read as the reverse complement.
TGTACATGCATATATAAATAAATAACATGATTGAAATACAAAATGCTTTTTTTTTAATTTTAGCAAATTTTTTCGTAACAAATTAGGTCATATTTTGCCTTTTTTTGGGGTCATATTTAGCTATTTTTTGGGGCATATTTGCATGCATATTTCTCGGTTTTTTAGGTCGTGAACATCCGAACCCTATTCATAACCATAAAAATGTCAAGTCTTGACCATTTTATCATACAGTACAGAATTTTCTTTTTTATGCTGATGCCTTTTTATTTTACTTCATCTGTATGAAATGTAATGGCACTGTATCAACTACAGAGATTATGTAAGAGCGATTGAGGCCAGAGGTGATAAGTGAATGCTGCCATCCAGTACCTTGATAGTATATCCTTCTCGTAATCGGCAACACAGAACACTGAGCAATGTTGTTGCCAAGTTATCTTTTTCTTGTTTCTTTCTAAGTAGAAGAGGTTCACGACTCCCGTAGAAACAGGCATTGCTGACAGAAAAAATAAATAAATTAATCTACATTTCCTCAACTTTATGTATGTTTAGATGGTCACTTAACTAGTCTTAAACATTTATCTTTACTTCATCCTATTTGCCCTCTCTATTAATCAGGACAACCATGAAATAAAATGTTGCATTCCATGCTAAAATTTGTACTTTATAAATTATCTTCAAAAACCTTATTACTTTTATATTTAATACAGCCGGACAGCCATCTTACCTTACACGCCACTCGCCTGCTTGTTGTGATGACAGAGTAGGGGAACAATTCGACATCAATGACATAGATCCGCAGTTAACTTTCTGGAACCTCCACATCAGAAATTTATCATGATAAACATTCATGGTCCCTTTTGAATCAGAGTCCTGCAAATGTTACCAAAACATTAATTACAATAAAATTAAATATTAATTTTGGAATCTACAGAACTCACATCATATAATGTCAGTGCTCCAAGTACTTACAACTTCTGGAATCATATTGAGATAAGCTCCACAAGTTGCATCTGCCACAAACTGCATAAGATCCACATAAGGAACAAGACCAGAACAACAGTGTGGATGGAAGGGTGAGCCCACATGAAGAAAGGAACAGGACACCGTACCACTACGAAGTTGTGCCAATACTGAATCGAGCACATTTACGTCTGGGCTGGCTACGACCCCATCTGTCACAACTATCATACCTGCAAAGAAACAAAGTGACAAAACATTAATAAAACACAGCAAGAAGATGCACAAGAACCAAGGCTTACAAGAGAGAACTAACATTTTATCATCAGAAATATATAAAATTGTAAAACCAAGTGTGCAGACATGGGTACAATAACACAGCACTCACTTTTACAGCTGCTCTCAGGTAAGAGACGCAGGGCCAGCATGCCATATCTGAGCATGTTCACAAATCCAGCATCGGGCGCCACCATCGGTACTCGAGCTGCTGGGGGTGGTACCATCTCTCCATCGCTGCTTTCCTCAAAGAGTCCACCCACTAACTTTTCAGATTCGGCCTGAAATTAACACTCACGTAGCTATAAAGATTCAACATAATACCCATGTTTCCGATCAGTGATACATTCTACTATTATCATTACCCACAATCAGCCAGGCACACCGACCTGAATGAAATACACCATCCCACCTGAATTCAACAGAAATCAGACCAACAAAAATATAAAGAAGAATGCTTATTACAACTGACAAAACCACCACGTAGTAAATGGTTTTCAGTTGCTCCCTTATCTTTCTTCATTAACATCAGTAGACTTCTACAAGACTCCATGGCACAATCGAGAAGATAGCCATCTTCATACTGACCACCATCAGAACCTCAAATATCACTGTCAAAGGTTTTAATCATCCCAACAGACAGAGTTGTGTCTCTACGTCAATTCACTTACCCTGAGAGCTTCCAGCTGATCATACGCAATGCCGGCAACATTAGCCACGGTGTTCTCAAGTCTCTCCAACTGGACAGGTCCGTATGAACAGGATCCTTCCATCCTTTTCTCGGATTGGGACCTGTTCATATACGTTCTTGGCAGATGATCCAGAAGTGGTTTGCCATTGCCTTCTTCTGTGTGTGAATGGAGTAATTGTTGGGATGCCACGGAGGAAAACTCCGTGTTGCCCAGACCACGGCCTTGCCCAACACAAGTTATAAATTCGGGCACCGCCAGGAATCGAACCCGAGACCCCAGGATTACAAGGCCAGCGTTCTAACCGCTAGACCACCGTGGCTCTTAATAAAATGTATTATTTTTGGTCTAATTAATTTAATAAGACTGTTAAATGGAGATTAAGTACTCAATAACTGCATCTCCTCAGTGAAATAAATATGTGGAAAATACCTGCTGTGCAGGAGTTGTGAAGAATGGTGTATGAGCGATCACAGTGACACAGATCTCTGGTTCAAAAACAAAGTTTGAACCCGGGATAATAAACTGAAACAAAATTCTTTACGTAAGTCAAAATCATTAAGGATAATACAGAGCAGACTAACTGTTGTTCTAACCCAGGCCTGCCCAACCTTTTTTGTTGTGTGAGCAACTTTGGCAAATTTGGTCTGTATGTGGGCAACATTTAGTTCAATACATAAAATGTGGAATGTGTACGTATAATTATATATATACTTTTATCTGCATACTTTCTATGCATTACAATACAATAAAAATATATTGATAATGTGAAAAATTTGTAAAAAATGCAATTCACATTCTAGGCTAGGGTGTGTTTATTTTTAGCACATAGTAATGTAATGTATGTCTCCATAAATAAAAAGGTCATAACCACTGCACTGAGAAGAAATTTTCTATTTCTCCCACAAAACACTCAAAATATAAAAACTTTTGTATCTAACATAAAAACCACAAGACAGCCACACAAACATTTGGTTGGTTCCAGCACAAAAATATTATTTAGTCAATAATTTAAATGTGTACAAACTTACTGGTTTTGTCAGTCCATCAAGACTTCTTTTTAAAGATGCAAAAATACCATCAATCATTACTTGTCCATGCTGTATATCCTACAACAAAGAACATGAAACCAGACAAATAACAGCATCCAAAGGATATGTTTAACCTTCAGAGCCCCTGATAATCAGACTTTTAAATATTAAGCATACAAATGCAACTGAGGTTTAAACAGCATCTCTCAAAGATCAAAGGACTGTTTTGTACACAAAATAAAGAATATCAACTTCTGCCAGATGGAATTATTTTGTGAGGTTTGAGGTTATGATGACATATACTTTCACACACGGTTGGTAAAGTTTTGAAGAAACGTACGTCCCATATACCTTGCGTCACAAGTATGTATCAAGATAATCACAGAATTATTTTAATATGAACTTCTTGCAAATATTGCAGTCCAAAAAATTTGCCTGCCCAATTATCTAAAGTGAACTGATTTCATCACAACAAGAAATATTTGTGTAAGACACTAAAAATTGCACTGCAGGTCATCTCAAAATTTTAATTTTTTTTACTGATACTAACAGTACTACTATTTCTCATCAGCAGCGTGTGTCAGACGGTAAAAAAAATTGTATGTACATTTTAAAAGGGGAATCCTGTAACTACCAGTCTTCATTTGTACCGAGATTTTAAGGATCCCATTTAATCCATGCTTGCCAATTTATTGTTATTTGAATGTATAAAATTCATATGTAAATAATGTTATATGGGAAAATAAAAAAAGAGAAAAAAAAATTACTACCGCCATTCTGTGCAACACGACAACAATAAAAATGTTCAGTACGCCCACTCTCAATGAAAAATTTGTTTCAGTTCCATAGGAAGATGCACTATGGGTATATTATATAATGTTATCTCCCAATATATCCAATATGCTGACATTTTAACTTCACAGAAACAAAATTCAAATAGTTACATGAATTTACTGTCAGGTATGGACAATTCTGCCATAAGACCCCATGCTTTGACATCATTACTAGAGAAGTATGAAAACCTCTTACAAAGATCAGACATACAATGAAAAATGAACTTCGTGACCTACGGCTATAACAGCATAAGACGCTGTAACATAAATTTACATTTGACAGCACTTACCACAGCTGACAGGGAAGGACTCATGTCCAGACAATAGACAATGCAATAATTGTGTGTCAAGAAGATTATAGTGGAATGAGCGGTGACAAGATATTTGTACATGTGACTAGATTCGGGTTTCCATTCTGGTGGCTGTTCATGAGGAATCACAGAAAGTACTTTCAATTCAGGCTCCAATTCATCCTGTGTTCCACTTGCTGCACTCTGTGGAGAGAAAACAAACATGCAGGACTACCACCACAGAGAAAGAAAATCTGATTATAAACATCAAAACATCTTCCATATACAAATCTTCCAGTGTTTTGAAAATACAACAGTTCTTATGGCAATTATAGTGCAATGGAATATGTGGAGGGATGCTGAAGCAATATATTTTAACACAATACTTCAGCATTTCCCTGGAGTGACTACCATAAATGGTACGTCACTTAACCGCACTATATTCTAATGCTATAAAAATGACATTAAACATAGTTTAAACCACTCTATTTTACTATGCTAGACACAGGAGCAGCCATCTTAGCAAACAGCCCCAAAAAATAAAATTAAATGCAAGTTCACCAAAATTCTTAAATATATGTCATAGGATACCTAGCTAAAGAAATCACTATACTAAATGCTGAACATCTTACCAGATCCACTAAGTGTGGGACAGTAATCGTTTTGTTCAGATGTTCCAGGAACCACTGCATGCGAATGCTACGCGATATGCGATATTCCTTTTTCATAAGCAAATGTATAAACCTTGCTTCAAGGATCTCCATGCTCTTTAACAATAAAAAGGAGACACAGCAACATTATTAAGAGGAAATTATATATCAATACATGCATATCAGATATATTAATGACACCAATTAGTTTTTTGAAATAAAATGAAATATGATTGACAAGAGGTTAAAAGGTTGATGCTGATGGTATGTTCTGCCACGGCTAACTTATCTGGCTGGACATGGTGACTGTATTCCTTCACAAATCTGCAGAGAATAAGTGATGTTTCCAGAGCTAGGTCATCCCTGACAAGCCAGAGGAGATTTTCCTTAGCTGGATGCCTACAGCCTTGATGTGCTTTTGTAATAGCACCCCACTTATGCAATTTTAGGTGATATCAACAAAGGCCAAGATGGTCCATGTAGTAATTTTGTCTGAAGGTACACTGCAGAAAATCAATTGAGCATGACAGCTCCCCTGATCATAGACAGACCTGGATCCGTTGTTAAGGTTGATGAAACACAACAACTGCTGGCAGAATGGTGGTATGACACAGCATTAAAATAGTTTGTGTGAGCAGCCACCTTGAAAATCTGACTCAGGGGGTTGATAGTTCCCCTGATGATATCATTATCCAGAAGAGGGAATAACCATCTTTCTGTGTAAGATTTGAGGTTTTCACAGCGGTGAGTATGAAGATTTCCGTCTTCTGGGTTGTTGTCGACCAGACTACACAGTGCAACGACCCAGAAGACGGAAATCTTCAACCATCTTTCTGTCTCCATGCTGGGTTGGACATTGCTTTGAGTGCTGTTAGGATAGTCCATGAAGATGCCAAGTTTCTCTGCTGGATGGGGCCAGATCAAAAATGTGTCATCAACATACTGGAAGCAGCAGCAAGGCTTGTATGTTGCTTCACTGAATGCTCTTTCCTCAAAGCCCTCCAATAAGAATTTGGCAATTTCAGATTATAGCACTAAGTCTGTAGCCACTACATCTATACGTAGAACTGGCAACTGAATCAGAAACACTAAGAGGTCAGGGTATGAAGGCAAAGTCTGATGACCAGCACTTTGGTGAAGAGTGAGACTACAATGAATCTGACAACAGTGTCACTAGAGTTAACTCAGAAAGTATTTGAGGCAAGTACTAAACATTAAAAACAGTGACAGGAGATATTTATTTAAATTGTTAATACTTTTAACAATTATTTTCCAACAGCACATTAAACACTGCAAGCCATGTATTACTTCAGTTGTAACTTGTTCTACATCCTAATTATTATAATCTCTAGTATGTATCTATATCTATTGAGAAGACGCCACCACAAAAATGTGCGTACCAAACATCACAGCCTATTGGTTAACATTTACACTTCATATCAGGAAGATCCTAGGTTCAAATCCCAACACATAGACCAGCAATACTCGGATATTTCGTGGTTTTCCTCTGTCCCTCAAAAAAAACCCTGTAAGGCAGCACCTCAAATTAAGCAATAACCACTTCCTTAAATATCCTTTAAAATGTATTAATCATACTATCATTCTACCGTACAGTCTGAGCTACTTACAGCGTCTTTAATAAAATATAAATAAATACAAATTTATTTTTCAAATTTTAATGCAATTTATGTAACTTGTTGATGGGCTGCTGATACCACTTTAACCTCTTAACCTGAAAAATCTTACGGTTTAAATAATCATATCACTTCTTCTAGTGCATCTGGCCACGTAATTACAGAGATTGCCATGCCAATAAAAGGAACACAGGACTAAAATGTGTCATTCAACTTGTATGCTAAAGGTAAACACCCCTTCACGTGTTCTCAGTACATAAAAAACGTACATTCTCAGCTGCCTCCGTTTCATTTACCGCCATAATGTTTCAATACATGACACGTTATAATAAATGATTTGAACGTGTGCTCATCTTTCTGCGGTCACTTCTGTACATTACAGAATCTGATACCCATTTCAAAAACCAACGTTTTGTTCCCTTCGTCGCACTAGAAATTACGCACTACCATATTGAAATACGACCACGGATCGGTGGTGGGAGAATGTAAGGTGTCGCCAAAGTTGACAAAAATTGAACTAAAGTGCGTATGACGTTTTCTTAAAATTAATATCTGCGCGCACTTTAAACGAGATTTAAAGGCAAACGTAACTACATATTAACACTGTCTGACATACTAATATTATTGAAAATATCATGGAGCCATCGATTTCTAGTGTGTTCTCAAATGTATTTAATATGTCATTTGAATTTAGGCTGTCATTACTTGTGACAATATATATTTAGCCTATAGTTCTTGGATTTACGCAATTATAATAAGAAAAAAAATACAGTTTCAGTTCATTATCCATCCCCAGCATGCAGGCAGTAGGAACTGAACTGCAGTCACTTACCTTAAAACTGCAAAAGAAAAAGAAGTGTGAAGAGTATACAAATTCTGGTGCATTTACCAGAAGTTTACCTTAATGAACAGCACCAGCAATGTCAGAGTTGTCTGCAGTTCATTGACCTTTGTGTGACCAGTGTCTGGTAGAGTGCTGCCATATCACAGCTTCCCAGGGAAGTCCTCACTTAGGACCCCCCCTCCCCCCTCAATCTCATGCAGGGAGGCTGTTACTGTTTGATTTCAACCATCACCAGAATGTGCTTACAAATTTTAGCGAAGTCTCCCATATTAAATATCATGAGAATCAATTCAGTTGTTCTCAAGCTGTTATGTACAGACAGGGCAATGATCATTGTGATGTTTAGCTGCAAACAAACCCAGAAAGCACTTTCCCTGTTTCTAAGTCATTACAATTTCACGAAGCTTGCTGCCACAGATATTTTACACATTAAAACTCCTTCCAGTCCTTCAAGTATGTTCTACATTATATGGAAGGCAGAGGATACTGGGATATTGGGCACTGGTTTCAGAAGAAGATTAACAATCACACACCATCTTCAGTGTTTCCTCAAGGCATAATCTAAGACACTCTTTTACAGAGTCAAGAACATTCACTTCAAAGTAATTTGTAGAATCTGAGGTTCTCATGGTGGTGAGTACAAAGATGGCTACCTTCTGGGTTGTAGCTAGGACCTCTGGAACGATTGTAAATTTCTAAAGTACATCTATACGTAGAACTGGCAACTGAATCAGAAACACTAAGAGGTCAGGGTATGAAGGCAAAGTCTGATGACCAGCACTTTGGTGAAGAGTGAGACTACAATGAATCTGACAACAGTGTCACTAGAGTTAACTCAGAAAGTATTTGAGGCAAGTACTAAACATTAAAAACAGTGACAGGAGATATTTATTTAAATTGTTAATACTTTTAACAATTATTTTCCAACAGCACATTAAACACTGCAAGCCATGTATTACTTCAGTTGTAACTTGTTCTACATCCTAATTATTATAATCTCTAGTATGTATCTATATCTATTGAGAAGACGCCACCACAAAAATGTGCGTACCAAACATCACAGCCTATTGGTTAACATTTACACTTCATATCAGGAAGATCCTAGGTTCAAATCCCAACACATAGACCAGCAATACTCGGATATTTCGTGGTTTTCCTCTGTCCCTCAAAAAAAACCCTGTAAGGCAGCACCTCAAATTAAGCAATAACCACTTCCTTAAATATCCTTTAAAATGTATTAATCATACTATCATTCTACCGTACAGTCTGAGCTACTTACAGCGTCTTTAATAAAATATAAATAAATACAAATTTATTTTTCAAATTTTAATGCAATTTATGTAACTTGTTGATGGGCTGCTGATACCACTTTAACCTCTTAACCTGAAAAATCTTACGGTTTAAATAATCATATCACTTCTTCTAGTGCATCTGGCCACGTAATTACAGAGATTGCCATGCCAATAAAAGGAACACAGGACTAAAATGTGTCATTCAACTTGTATGCTAAAGGTAAACACCCCTTCACGTGTTCTCAGTACATAAAAAACGTACATTCTCAGCTGCCTCCGTTTCATTTACCGCCATAATGTTTCAATACATGACACGTTATAATAAATGATTTGAACGTGTGCTCATCTTTCTGCGGTCACTTCTGTACATTACAGAATCTGATACCCATTTCAAAAACCAACGTTTTGTTCCCTTCGTCGCACTAGAAATTACGCACTACCATATTGAAATACGACCACGGATCGGTGGTGGGAGAATGTAAGGTGTCGCCAAAGTTGACAAAAATTGAACTAAAGTGCGTATGACGTTTTCTTAAAATTAATATCTGCGCGCACTTTAAACGAGATTTAAAGGCAAACGTAACTACATATTAACACTGTCTGACATACTAATATTATTGAAAATATCATGGAGCCATCGATTTCTAGTGTGTTCTCAAATGTATTTAATATGTCATTTGAATTTAGGCTGTCATTACTTGTGACAATATATATTTAGCCTATAGTTCTTGGATTTACGCAATTATAATAAGAAAAAAAATACAGTTTCAGTTCATTATCCATCCCCAGCATGCAGGCAGTAGGAACTGAACTGCAGTCACTTACCTTAAAACTGCAAAAGAAAAAGAAGTGTGAAGAGTATACAAATTCTGGTGCATTTACCAGAAGTTTACCTTAATGAACAGCACCAGCAATGTCAGAGTTGTCTGCAGTTCATTGACCTTTGTGTGACCAGTGTCTGGTAGAGTGCTGCCATATCACAGCTTCCCAGGGAAGTCCTCACTTAGGACCCCCCCTCCCCCCTCAATCTCATGCAGGGAGGCTGTTACTGTTTGATTTCAACCATCACCAGAATGTGCTTACAAATTTTAGCGAAGTCTCCCATATTAAATATCATGAGAATCAATTCAGTTGTTCTCAAGCTGTTATGTACAGACAGGGCAATGATCATTGTGATGTTTAGCTGCAAACAAACCCAGAAAGCACTTTCCCTGTTTCTAAGTCATTACAATTTCACGAAGCTTGCTGCCACAGATATTTTACACATTAAAACTCCTTCCAGTCCTTCAAGTATGTTCTACATTATATGGAAGGCAGAGGATACTGGGATATTGGGCACTGGTTTCAGAAGAAGATTAACAATCACACACCATCTTCAGTGTTTCCTCAAGGCATAATCTAAGACACTCTTTTACAGAGTCAAGAACATTCACTTCAAAGTAATTTGTAGAATCTGAGGTTCTCATGGTGGTGAGTACAAAGATGGCTACCTTCTGGGTTGTAGCTAGGACCTCTGGAACGATTGTAAATTTCTAAAGGACATGGCACTACAACCCAGAAGACAGCCATCTTCATACTGAAGTACTTGTGTTCACATACTCAAATTCATACAGCAACTTGCACATCCAAAAAAAAAGCATGTACAAATATATGCCACATAAAACTCATTAATTACAAAGACAATGGTCCAGTAATGTTCTATGCGAGCACCACACATCATTACAGATTTAGAGCCACAGATAACAGTAATTGCACTAATGAGTAATTCATTTTAATCAGCCCCACATTGTAAAGAGCAAAATTCAAATACTCCAATGCAGGATATTGTCTAGATGGTAGGTGTCAATGGAAATATACCAGATATATGCAATTCACTTTTCCTTTACCATTCACACTGATGTACAAAACAAGACAATGATAAAGATAGGCTGTGAGAAGCAGCACCAACAGGAAGGAAACTACACTTCAGTAAGAGAGCTGTAGTACTTTTAAGCATTCACTGAATTGAACAAACTCACACAGAACACGTGAAGTACAGAAATGTCAATCTTATTGTCTAACTGTTCCATCTCAATAGACACAACAAACTGCACTTATATGGGCATTAAAATGTCTTCCCTTTCAAAATAAAAGGTGTAAGCAGTCTTTATAAATGAGTAACACGGAACCAAAACTGTTGCGGAGTTCCAACTTCATGTCCAGAGTTCAGAACCATTTTACTGGTCAAATGAAGGTGCTGATGTTATAAAAATAAATTCCTTACATAAGATAAGGAGTGCCACTGATGTGCGCACATGCCTGACTTAATACGCAATAGTACACATACACCACACCACTTTATGGTCAACATTCAGATCACTGTTTGGACGTTAAAACTCTATTATGAAATAAAATTCAAAGTGCCAAAAACTTTGTCATCAATAATAGGCCCAAAATATAACTCTATACAGAGAAAAATGAAACCAAATTATAATCTAAACATAACTGAAAACCAACATTAAGTAATGTAAAACTGCCAAGTCAGGTTAAATTAAAATTATAAGACACACGATAAAACTTTCTGGCAAGTTTCTTTAAATGAGGTACTTTACCATTTGCCTGTGCAAAATTCACTGCACATTTAATACACTACAGCACAAAACACCTAGTCACCTATCTCTCTCTCTCCCCATTAGCAGGAGGTACAGGAGGGAGCGTGTGATCTATTGATCACTGCCACATGTACACGTCCCATCAAGTCACAATATTTCATACTCTAACCTCAAAACTAGATGCGTCTCCATCTTTTTATAACACTGACATTAAATCCATTTGCAACAAGACTGTCCCATGGATGTAAAGTTGGTTGGATATAATTAGTAGAACAAATTGCATTTTTTTTTAAGAAAATGTGAACAGGAGAGACCTGAAGCTGTCCAACTGCTGCTGTGTAACATTCACTGTCTCTGCCATGAATGCTTTGGGTCGAAGAGCTTTCCCAACAAATCACATGTACAATGGAAGTTAAGCAGTGTATCCAAAACAGGAATTTTCTTACATAAATATCAAAACTTAACCTGTTTACAAATCAAATCAGAAAATAAAAATAACAAAGACTTTTAAAGTTAAGCAACCACAATCGTAGTTTTGGAAAATAAAACAGGACACATTCACTCAGCTCTGATAAAAAGGACACATCTCATCCATTATTGTTACCACTTCTTGGAAAGAACTTTCCCTTATAAAAAATGGTAAGACATTATTCACATTCCAGGTTTGTGAATCTGTCTTGAATCTAATCACCACAGAAAATTGTAAAACATACTGAATGCAATTATAATTTCATACTAACCAACATGTTCCAGAAGGTAGGTCAGGCAAGCAAAATACACCAAATTTTAATCAAATTTAGATCAAAATATAAACACGCACAAGATCAATACTGACAAATAAATTACTTGTTGCACCTTAGTAAACCTACCTTGTTACTTGAAACTCAGAAGCATCGACATGAGAAGTATGGGGAAGAATTATGTTTGGGAGAGCTGAGACAAATGGCAGGACATGCTTATTACAATGGTTCTTGGTAAACACTTAACCTCACAAATCTTCATAGCTCAACTCAAGTTTTCCTATCAATGTTCTCTCAACAGATGTCACTCATGCACGCATAGCACGCACACATGCTCATTCATGCATGTACACACAAACCATCAAGAATACAAACTAGTTAACTACTCAGTCTTATCATGTCAATATGGCCGACAAGCCTAGTTCCACTTGGATGATCCAGTAAGTTTGCGACATGGTTTATAAATGGAGCGAATGAAGGAAGCTGCTGCCACTGTTGCTGTGCCTCATGTGCAACGTCTGAACACAATTCACTGTCGGTAGGTCTGCGCACCTAGCATAGCACTGCCCGGGGTCACGTAATCCCCAATCATCAAGCTGTTGTTCACTGGGTAATGAGAAGTGTTCCCCAAAACAAGCTGATGGGTCTGCTGGAAAACAACAATTAGAGCATTTTAAACAAACTGTAATCAATGTACATTCAACCAAAAACATCATAATGCCCCAACACGAAGAAATAAAAAAAATGGAAGCATGGATGAAATATTACTAATTAATTAATCAGTATGTTCCTAAATGTACTGATTTTTTATTTGTTGAAAGCTGCTGGGTTTCAGTCTGTGTGAAAAAATGTTGTAGACAAAAATGGGACAGTTTTCTGCCTTTCAGTTTCTAAGTTACAAATGTACTTTGAGCCTTTCTGTTATGCTGTCCAAAAAGATATCTGGACAGAATCCTACTGATTTATTACAAGCCAGGGACAAGACACATCACTCTAAAACAACGTAGTGTTTTGTTGCAATCTAATTCGTTGTTTTGATTTATGCCTGTGCAAGAGAACATGGTATTTGATGGCACACACCACCATAAAGTCTGCATTCTTAGATCACAAGTTCCCAACCTTTCCCTGTAAACTTTACTATACTAAACACATTAATAACTGTGATGTTGCAATATTACAAAATGTCTACAACTTTTGTAAATACCATATCAGTGTTTTTTGTCTAGCAATCCTCTTAAAAAGTTTTGAAGTGTAATTTTTTTGGTCACACAGGCTTCTCATGGTAAACTGTCAAGAACTAGCCAACACTGAAATAGTTTTTATATATGACTAGAAAAAAATTACAAAATATGAAATTACTTCACTTGCCTCAAAGACTAAAATAATTAAACCTGTGTTTTTTTTGATGAACTAGAATAAAAACAGAAACATCCTGGGCAAAATACAGTGAAACCTCAATATAATGCACCCACTAACACTAGATTTGGATACACCATAGGTACTGTAACTATTCCACCAACACCTGCATTATACAAAGGTTCCACAGTATATTTTCTGGTCTTCAGAAATGGTCATAGCAGTAATCCAATCCAAAACAAATGGACTGTAAAAGTGATCAGCAGTATAACCTGCATGGCTTGAAAGCAAGGTAAAGATTTATTGAAGCTTTAACCTTAAAATGAACAGGGCATTGTGGAGGGATCAGACATCAACCAGCACTGACCAACCAAACCACTGAGCACGGATTTAGGCGAGGGTGAAAAAGAACAGGGTGTCCAGATCTATATACCAAGCATGTGCTGTGTTTGACCTCAATGCATGTTGGTATAACCCACATATATTTATATTTCATTCTTCCCTCATTCAATGTTCACATACTTACAGGCGAGGTAAACAGCGTTGGTGAGATTCCCCCTCCTATCAACTGGGCTGCCTGTGTCGATGTCGCCGTACCAGGACCCACTCTCTGGCGTCCCGTGCTCGTGATGGAGCCAGGGTGGATGTTGGGCTGATTTCCTGTTTCATCATGATAACAAGCTATGGGTGATTCACCACCAAACCTTTCCAAAAACCATGCTGCCCCCACGCACAAAAAGTAATCAATTGTACTGTGTGCTACCCAGAAATCAAGACAACACACTTAAATGACTTTAAAATTCCAAAAACTGCATAATGTAATTAAAAATATGTTTCAAAATTATTGTTGATTCTGTACAGCCGGTGCTGACATGATTTCTAACTGTTTCTGTATAAAACATGAACAACATAAGTCTACTGCACATTCAGACCACTCCGATAAAATTTAATTTTTTTCAGAATTAAATGTCTCATTTTAGTTATTCAAAAAGATCTGACATTCATTATTTATAAATGTTAACAGACGGAACGTTACAATATAAGCTTATAAAACAAAGACTATGCATTTATAAAATACACTGGACAATCTGCAAAGTGAGGTTCCAAATTCAGTATTAGCTTCTGAGTTTGAAGACCAATTAACTTCTGGCACACATTACTTTCCAGTCACTCAAACAAGATTGGAAAGATGTACTCTTTGAAGTACAATAAAATTCCGAACGTGTTCTTCATGCCACAACGCAGGTAACTTCACCGACAACTGTGGCTAAAATAATTGCAGACCTGAATCCCTTTTACTCAAAAAGAAATAACAAAGGTAACAATGTGGCCCAATGACAACAGTTCACAATGTTGTAACTGTGCATCTGTGTTCTGATAACAAACCCATTTTTGCCTGGATCTTCTGAGTGGTTTCTTACTTTCAGGTTTCCAACCAACATTCTGCATACATTTCACATCTCCCTCATATGTGCTACATTCCCTACCCATCTCATTGTCCTTAATTTTATCATCCTAATAATTTGGCAAAGACTACAAATAATTGAGCAATTTTCTCTCCTTGGTCCAAATATTCTGTCAAACACTGTTCTGAATCATCCTCAACCAGTGTTCTTCCCTTAATCTGACAGACCAGTTTCATACCCATGCTAAACAAGAGGTAAAATTATAGTTTCGTATATTTTAATCTTTACATTTTTACATAGCAGTTACAAAGACTGCAAGGTAGCAAGCATTCCCAAATTTAGCCTCTCTTAAATTTCCTTGTAAATCCAGTTTTGATTTATGGTCCCTCAATATTTTAACTCTGCCACATTTTCAGAAGATTAATTAGTTACCTTTATATAATGAGACAGATGTGTCTAATGCTATTGCAGAAAAGATTCTCATACAAAATCATGAGATAATTGCTCCTCAAAATCAAGCATCCTTCAAGAATTCAGCTGTATTGCTCATCCATGATATTTCTGACATGGAATAACAAATTTCAAGAGAACACACAAAAAGCATGTTATGATAATAATATGTATACAACATATGAGAATTTATACTGTCACCATAAGTGCATAAAATATTTAAAATGGCGTGTTCCTTCAAAGAATGAGTTGCTTACCCAGTCCAATGAGGTTTGAAGCTGTCTGTGAAGCATCCATAGCCACTTCCCCTAGGCCATTGACAGATATTCCATTCACCATGCTGACGGCTGTAACAACAAAGTGCCGTGTTCTGTAAAACAAGTGCTGGAAAGTATGATTCTCAACTTCCTCTGAATGGAGCAATTCTCCTGAATACAGAAATACAATTTTCACATGTTTGGTTCACACATAAGGGAAGTTATGTAGAAATAAAAATTAATATTTCCAATTTCAAGTCCTTTTATTCTGCAAATAATTTGCTATTTACAGTGGAAATTTGTATGTATTAACACAGTCTTTCATTTAACTTACATAGAACAATCTGAAATGTTACATGGCAACCAATGTACATTAAATATCACCAAATCAAAATGTGATTACTGGTCATATTCAAGTTACACATAATACAGTATAGTTAACAACTTATTTCCTGGGTCTTAAGCGTTTTAATACATCTGAACATAACATTATTTACATTGCAGTTTCTTTGGCTGAATTCAGGAGAATCATAATCTACCAATGTGAAATAGCTGTTGCAGCTTATAGCAGTTATTTTCTGAAATGGAAGAACAAGACATATAACAAATACCGAAACCTGTAAAGATTTCTAACCTAAAAACACAAAAGCAAAACATGACTATAATATGCGGACATTACAACAGCATAAAATATTACCTCAAATTTCACATGCTGTACTAAATTTTGGAAAGACAACCATAAACGGAAACACTTGCAGGCACTGATATAACCTTAAGGCACAGAGAAGCTAAGGCACTCTTAATACACACCATTCTGTTACAAAACTAATTATATACTAAAAAAGAAATTGCAGAAACTTTTTAATTTAGGCTTGGGGAATATTTATATGTAGGTAATAGTCTAAGAAATTAATTCTCAAAAATAAAATATAAAAATATAAAAATTTGCCTCATACAAATGACTTACTTTAAGAAATAAATACACATATACTTTGTTGGTGTACTTAAAAATGCTTTTCCAAACAAATACACTGTAATTAACTAATATAACAATGCCAAATGGTACGATGATTGTAAATTAAGAATTCAGAGGAATGTGTAAGCAATCACTGATTCTGATTCTGATCTGAGATTCACACAATCTACCTACTACATCACACAGTGTCACACAACCCAGAAGACCACAACTGATAACTTAAAGACATTGTAGTGTTCTCAAGGATTATGGAAAATATCAAATAAGCTGTCACGACAGTTGGTCCAGACATGGATGCAGAAAGAGTTATGACTAATACACTACTACATTTAGTTACTTATAAAATGTATCCAGATAACGTATCTGTAGACAAAACACATTTGTGGGGGTAGTTTAATGGAACAGGAATCAGTGACAATGAAGAAGAAGAGTACAGGTAAATATATTTGAGCTGTCAGTAATATAGAAATGTATGAGCTACCAGATAAAGGTTATTGTATAATTACAACATTTATTTTATGATAAAATACTTTCTAACTTCTGAAAGAAAAAAGTAGAAGCAACATGACACAGCAATCTGAATTGCTATCTTCACTCAGCACAACAAACTTCATCATAAAATAACTCACTTTACTGTTCTTTCCATTAAACCTCTTCCAATCTAGTACACAGCGTAGAGATTTCTGCTCCATTCTACATATAAGACATAACACAGGCTCTGGTCCAACGCAAGACCACCAGCTACACACAGAAAAAGTAAGACATACAACAATGACCCTGAGCAGTGTTTGAATCCGAGCGTGGTCCAGAAGTATGGCATCCAATTGGTGACTAGAATCATGCTCCTCTGTGTGGCCTCTCATTGCTACTTATAATGATTTGGAAACATGCCAGGAGTTCTGAGAAGAATTTTCCTTCAAACCTGTTTTAAAACGTGCCATCAGAAAGGTCCACGAATATCAGCAAGGTATGTAACTGAAAGGGACACACAAAATACTGCCTTATGCTGCTGTCAACCGTAACTGAAAGGGACACACAAAATACTGTCTTATGCTGCTGTCAACCAACCAGGGGAAACCCAAAGACCTATAAATGAAAGCACAGAAATTTTATCAAGCTCAAGAAATAAAGCCGATACAGAAGCAAAGCAGAGGAAACGAAGCGTATCTGCATGTCTCGTCACCAGAATACAAGACAAAATTATAACACAAACATGGCGAACACATTTTTAAAATGAAACGAAGCGTATCTGCATGTCTCGTCCCCAGAATTATAACACAAACATGGTGAACACATTTTTAAAACATGATAAACAGTTCAAATATTTAGGAACAGTAACAAATCAAATTGCATTAGAAAACAGATTCAATGAAGAAAGTTCTCGTTAACATTTAACTGAGAATATTTTGTCTTCCCGTCTGTTACCTACAAATTTAAAGATTAAAACATAATGGATCCATAATTTGCAATACTCACTAGACAGTATTAGGTTGATCAAATCAGTGCAGACATAATGCCTGGATAACTGCTGGCATTTATTCAATAATGTTTACAGATGTTCTACTCATCACACAAATTCAAACTGGAGAGAGCAAACTGACCCGTAGCTCAAACAGTAGGGGGCATGAGCCACAGCTCACCTTCTTGTAAATTAAATATTATTGTGCCTCAACAGAAGAAAAAAATTGTGTTAAAGTTGCACATAACAAAAATTAAACCATTAGTGATCCTCCACTTTAAACCTGATAATGGAGGCAGTGGAATCCGCTAAACATTAGCGCAACCAAAATACGACACAGCGCAATAACCCAGAATATCACTGACAGTCACATCACCATGGAAACCTAGTCTTACATAATCAGACATGTTGAATATCACAAACTGACCTTTAACCTACTGCATAAACCATACAAGTCAAATGTAAGCAATCATGTCATTCACAGCCAGTTATTATAGATGTGGAATCACCTATTCTATCACAGTGAGTACAAAACACACATAAAATTTAAAGTAAAACGAATACTAAAATTTGTGTCAATGTTTAGTGTACATTGGCAAGTACAAATATGCTGCTGCCAAACAACAAAACATTGCATGTTGTGGCAAACATCCAGAAAAATGCCAACTGTGGTCTTCTGGTGGTAAGTGTATTTGTACCCTGAAGATGGATGCAATACATTCCTCACTTGTAACTACCTACAAGATTAAATGCTGTCATGACCCAAATGACCACAATCAACACCTTCACTGTCTTCCAGTAAAAATTCTGGTCAATGATATTTGTGAAAAGACGCAAAAATCCTTGTAAATTATGTAGTTATGTCTTATTGTCACATTAGAATGAAACAAATGCACTTTCTTTTAGCAGTTACGTCTTTCTACAATTTTTTTCTTGCAATGTAATGCAAAATACCAGAACAATAAAATAAAATTGATAAGAAAGACAAATTAAAATCAGGGAGAAAAAGTAATAAAGTCATGTAATTATGAACTACCTATGCAGAACTCCATGTTAATGCAGATGCTCACTTGTTGGCTTTTTCTGTGTCATTTGGCACCCACCAATCTACAAGTTTGCACAGCCAAACACCATACACTTCCCAGTAAATGCAATCTTCTCACAAACTGCTTTGACTCCTTAATAGGTATCTTCAACCTATGTCATTAAAAATATGTGGCAAGCAAATTGTTTGCTCTCTCATGCCATCTTCCTTCTATTCCTGTCATCAAGCATTTGTATGACTGAAGGGACATCTGATTCCTTGACAAATCAACATAATAAAGCAATTTAAAAGCCTTCAACCCCAACTGCATGGTATGTGTTTTGTTCTATACATGTCTTGCATATGTCAATGTGAGTTATAATGAAGTAAATATGATATTCATCTGTTAACTGTACAGGCCCTCACACAAGATGAGAAATGAGGATCATTTATGATATTTAGGTTCTCACAGTGGCGAGGATGTTGACACATCTTTTCAGTTGTAACACCATGCAGAATTGTAGGTACATACTAACTTAATCTCCTTTATCAGCCATAAAATGGAAGCACTATGTTCCTCTGAAATGCTGATAGCCATCTACAAGTCCACATGGCATTACAACCCAGAAGACCAGCATTGACACAGGGAAAATTAATTTGCTGTCATGAAATGGCCTGTATAGTTCAACAGTAAACCCTTGCAAAGGGCAATGAGGCACAGTCGAAGCTGCAAGGCTTGAACTCCATCAACAGGAGTTTTTATCTATATTCTCCCATTGTGCAGATATACTAGTGGATCTTCAGAGCTCACATCAATTCATACATCTGAAAGATGCTGATGCAATGATCTTGTCTCCTGAAGATTCATTATACCATTCACTTAACCCGGTGGCAATGTAACGAGTATCATGCAACACACATCATGCCATATGCATGAAATGAAACCACACACACTGAAAATATTGATCATGGTCTCAAGGACGTGACACAATGTACCTTTCAGATACACATCCTATACATTTGTGAGGTCTGACTTCTTCCTAGAGTTTCCTTTCTTTGATGTACATGACTTCCACGTAAAGCTCCTTCCACAACACAACTGTCCATGGCGATTGTAGGTCTGTACAGTCAGGACTACAATTCATACTGAACATTCTGTCAAGTGATGAAGCTGTAGCCAACAAGCTGCAACCATTATTCAAACGTGACAATGCAATCATGACTAGCAGTGTTACGTTCGTCAATAGCCTGATATGTATTAACCTCCACAGGGTCATCTTCAGGGGCACTTCTTTGTTTCTTAGTTGTAATTTGATGGTTAAATTTGTACAAAGCAAATTTTTATAAATCATGCAAATTTATGAAAAATCAAGCTATAATTTCCTTTCACATCTAACATTTCAGGAGTCTGGAGATAAATACTATTTGAACCACTTTGCTACATGACAGAATCTATACCAAATTCGGACAGAACACTATCATACCTAGTTACATCACCTGAGTTAAAGTATGGCTGCCAATTCTGCATTACTGGGGATAAATCCCCTATTCCAGCACAGTGTAAGAGTTCGGAGAGCATTCCATACTGAGAGGTGTATAATCTAGATCAGTGTTCCACAAACTTTCCTCATCATCAGCAAACCTTAATTTCCCAAATATGCTTAATGGCACACCACAAAGTTTCGCCACACAAAAGGGGAGTACAAAACTATATATATGGCCAAAAAGATGTATTTACATATAAATACTTGCCTATAAGAATGTAGGCATAGAAAAACAAAACATTACATCTGCTGGATAAAACTATTGATGATGAACCAATGTGTGAGGAGTGTGTATTACAAATTCTAATTACAAAAAGTTAAGATATTGCCTTTCCAACTATAATGTGTGGATCTCATAAAAATTCATGGCATGCCTGAAAGCTTGTCATGGCAAACTGATCTAGACCAAGATCTCTAATAATAAACATCTTCCTCTGACCCCAGATGGCCTGTGACATTTCTCCTGCTGGTACTGCAGTTATATCTCCAAGCTGATTTGAGGCTTCATGTGGCAGAGGATGAAGGACTGCATCTTAAACTGTAACCTGGAAGTTCATGCACCTCCACATGACTGCCTTTCTTCTTGTGTCTGTGTTTGCCTGACAAGCCTGCAACAACAGAGGAACATATTATGAATCGAGATCACAAGATAATATACATAGAGAAACAGAAAGTCTATCATAATGTGATACAGTTCAAAAGCTTACTGGGACGTGCTGTATTTCCACACATATGTTCAAATTATGTCACAAATGGTCAGCTTATTATCCTAATCCCTACATCCCCAGTTTTCAAGTTCTGCCAGGGGCCAGCCCCATGTGCAGAAGAACATAGCTAAGAAATCAAGGAAATGATTCCCTGAACTGAGTGAACTTGGAAAAACGTGGACCAAACATCTGATGTACCATAATGTAACTTCATGGTACACAATCCTCCACTGACATACAAGACTTATTCAACCAATCAAGAGAGTCCATGCTGTTACAAAAGATTTGACACATTCATCAAAAAAGTCCACCTGAACCCTATCATGAGCCAGTTCACATCTTCAAAACCTACTCCAGCATTCATTTTATTAATATCCTTCCACACGCATGTTAATCAGTCTAGCATATAACAGCCATACGATCAATAAGTTACACAGCGACTGAATCCCATCATCTGGCTCCAACACAACTGAAAATCTTACCACTCTATCTTCTATTAAGTATGACACCTTACCAGTACGTTAAAATGCAAAGATTTTTGTCAGTTACAACCAAGTATCAAAATGTACTTGTATTATATTACATTTTACATAATGTTAGTAGTAGCAGCAATGTTAAGTGGGTCCCATGCACACTATGGGACTGGAACACTTTCAGATTGTAGATGACCTCCAGATAAGAAGGGTACCTGCAAGTCTTACTGAATAACTATTCGTGACCATCCAGCATGGAATGGTCCCCCAGCTTGGGAGTTGAGCGGGATGTTAACAACTCCCCATTGTAAAAACTATCATGTTACAAAATGTTTTAGACCAATGACAGGAGGCTGGAGCAAAGTGCATAATGAGGAGCTCCATAATATGAAATTTCCACCAAATATTATTTAGGATGATCACGTCAAGGAGGGTGAGATGGGTAGGGTATGCAGTGCATACAAAATTTTGGCCATAAAGTTTGAAGGGAGGGGAAGGGAATGGGGCAAAATAAATCAGACTAAATAAAAATATACAAGACTGAATAATGGGCAGTTCTTCCTATTGTTCAACAACTGTTAAACAAAATGTATACATGACATTAACTGAATGAGGAAAATGAACAAGTTGTCAGTATTTATATATCTGCTAATCATATATGACCAGGAATGTTTTATGAAGAAAGAGCCTTATAATGTGAATCTATATTCAAAGTCACATTTACATAGTGAATTAATTAAACTCATTTGTACCAAAGCAAACATTAATTGGCAGAATTTGTAACAGAAAAAAATGTTCTTCAGTGACTATGCACTGTTGTAACCCAGGACAAAGATACATTATGTAATGTATGTTTGTTTTTCCTGCTCCTATACATTCAAACACTTTTGCAATCTTAAAAATAGGTGGACTCACATCTAACAGCAAATTAGAACTCCGATAAGTAGAAGAGATATTTCAGTTACAACATGCTGCATTGTACTATATGAAGTCACTAATCAGAATTAATATACACCAAGGCCAATTAGCATCCTACTGATTGAAATATATCATACTTGAAGATCTTCATTACACAAAGCATGCCAGCTATTTTCTGTTTAATTTTCAGAATAAGCCTTAAATGTATTCATATCACCATGCTTCTTTTACAAACAGTAACTAACAGATCACAAAGATGCATGCCCTGTTGCCAAACTAATCTGCCCCTCACTTCTGCTACTAGGTTTAAGGATGATGAATATATACTGACAAGAATTAGGAATAGTCAATCCCTGATATATTGCCCCTCTACCCTCACACTGCACCCTCAAAAGCCTCAGAACAGAAATTCCTTATATACTTTCAAAGTGAATCCCCTGGTAAAATACCACCCCTACTAGACACTGTATGTCAATGTCTGTGACAATAAAAATGTACTGTTAAATGATGTCTAATACAGGGCAATGCCATTTTGTTTTCAACGGAAATACAAACAATATTCAGCTTTATTGTACATATACTGTAAACCAACAATTCTGTATTAATAAAAAGAACATACTCAGGTTAAGGAACCAACTATAGTGACTTGGAAAAGATAAAGATTGTTACTTATGGTCAGTGGTGTAGATGGCACCATTCCAAATCCAGGCGGTTACAGTGAACAAACCTGCTGCTGGAAGGGACAGTGATTTGAATGTGGAAACAAGGAGAAGCTGCGTACAGTAACAGGTTATATTCCAAGAATTCTGGTAAAACAGTTGCAGATCCACCCGTTTTCTGCCGTTTCACAACGTAGCAGAATCTTCCACAATAAAACCATTTTCTGTACATTTTGAGTAACTTACATACAGTATGCAAATGTACTTACTTTGAACGCAATCACCAGGCTGGCCACAGTAAGAAAGTACTACACACATACAGGTACATACTGCATGTGCAATCACAATAAGTCACCAACAATGACTGACACAGGGAAAAGGGCAGTGTAAAGTGTTAGAGGGGGGGGAAAAGACACGTCTGCAAAGAACAATAACCCCATTCAAGTAAGCAAAACATTACCAATTACTTGTCTCTTTATGGAGTAAACGCATCGACTGGTCAATAAAATCTTCTCGTGCAATCAGCCGTGTCAAGTGGTCACAAGAAGCGACCAACATTTCGGGAATCAGCTCCGTCCCCACCATCAGGGTTCTCATATCACAGTGTCATGATGACATCAGAACCCTGATGAGTGACGCAGCTCATTTCCTAAGATTTAATTGAGTTTAGTCGCTGCAAAAACTTCAAATCATACATCAATTGGCGCTGTGTTGAAATTATTCCGAGTTATATACATCCAATAAACAAAACCACTTTCAATTTACCACTACCCCTGCTTTAAGACCAATATTGGTGTTGGACAAACGATTATAGTTTAAAAACTAATGATAATCAAGAGTAAGAACAGAAGAAACAAACATATCAGAGTAGTCAGAATGAAGGATTTATAAACAGCACAAACTTTCACAATCCAGTAACAATTAGAAGGAACTTACACAAAGAAGAATGACACATGCAAACTGAAAGAAAAGTTCCCAGACACAACTAAGCACAAAGGCTCCAATACATAGAAGACTACATTTATCACATAAGTAAAGTTACTTATGTAAAGAAATACAGAAGAACTGAACATTACACATTTTAAGGTGCATAGATCTATAAAATTCGGGAGTTCTTAATAACATTCCCCATTATAAAACCTTGTTGTGTTAAATGCAAAAATTAAATTCCTGTTTAATAACATGCAAAATATTTTACATTCAGAAACAAGGCCATCTTACACACAAAAATGCATGAGACTCCCCATCACCAAAAAATATTCCACACTGAGCTACAGGCGTTAGATTAAAAATCCTTTATGGTAATTCAAAATGCATGAAGCTGTAAACTTTCAATCACTAAGATGGCCACTTGAATTTGCAATTATCAATTACACAAATTTCAAGAAAACACAATACTAAAGCAAACAGGAACAATTAACCCTCTCATGAGCCCTAAAATGCAATTTCCAAACATACAATATTATCTGTTCATACAGCCACACCGATTCACCAAATCACAATAGTCTGTGAACAATATATGCAATTACCTTGCAGTGCCATCCAGCGATGTGATCAGCCAACCCCACCACAAGCTCCTAATTTCTCTTCTGCTGCTTGCCCACGAACATTTGTAGTTCAAATTCATTCAAGTTTGCTACAAATCTTGTTAGTACACGCACAATCCTGTCAAGCTTTGTTACATATTAAACATTATATGTATTTATAAACGTGCTTTTAATTCTAGAACTCCTAAAAATTTACCTCCCCATGAACAATACTTATTAGATCCCGTACCTCCACTTGGAGATATGATAAAATGCTGCCTCTCACATGGTTTCATACTTACAAAGAGTATACAACGTAAAATACAACCCAAAAATACTCATATACTACGGCACAAAAATGAAATCAGAAGCAGGTACACCTGCACATAATTGACTCTCACAACCTCCCCACGTCACTCAAGAAGGCAGCTGCTAATGCCAGCTGTGCAGGTGTGAACATGGTGTAGTCACAAGCAGAATGTATATTTAATCTCAAAAATTACTTTGTATTGTTATCATCTGCTGCTGTTCATGAAGCATTTCGCAATGTGTATCCTGACAAGGAATTACTGAATAATATAACAGCACACCGACTGGTAATAAAATTTCAAGAAACAGGAAACATCTGTCTGCGACAAGTGCTTATCAACTGACAAAATGGCTGCAGTGATTTCAAGCAGTGCATTCGCTGCTACAACAGGTACGGCTGAAAGAATTCAATATTGCCATTGATTTCATTGTTTTGCATGTAAATTGGCTTATGTGTACTAGTTAGGGTTCTTTTAAATGGGGCATCCTGAATTAACTGGAACAAAAGTCTTAGGGAAAGTTGAATGTAATATAATCCTCCAATGAATCTAAGGAGAAAAGACTGTATAGCATGTTTCATTAGTTACACTTTGTTTAAAACACTGCTAATATTTATCACTACCTAGTCAGATATAGACTAACTCCATGTTGTGGAGTCCCTCCTGAGAAGATAAACAGTTGCTCAGCTAACCAAACTATTCTCCAAAGATGGCTGTCTTCCGTGTAGTCTGGTAACTTACCAAATTGCATGGTGCTACAATCCAGAAGACAGCCATCTTTGTACTAACCACCACAACCTCAAATCCTTCTCCAAATTTTATGGAACCCAAAGGACTATTACTGCATTCAAAACAGTCCACCAGCAGTCCCTACCCCCAGTCCACTCCCTCCAACCCTATTTTCTTAAGAATAATTTTAATATAATCTTGAAGATGGCTGTCTTCTGGGTTGTTGGGCCATGTAACCTGGTAGAAGTTAACCAACATTTCAGAGGTCCTTGCTGCATCCATTATCAGGGCGATGAGTAGATGGCACAACAACACAAAAGGCAGCCACCTTCAGACTCACTGCCATGAAAACCTCAAATCCTACTTAACATAATCCTCCCATTCACATCTAGGTCTTCCAAGTGATCTCTACTGGCTTTCCAACCATAATTTTGTACCACTTCTTATACTCCATGCATGCTATGTGCCCATCCACAGACATACTGACACATGAAGAAGATAAAGACACATGTAAGTAAGACTGATAACATTTAAAGCAAAAATGAAAAATAAAATTCACCATCGCTCGTAAAACATGTTTACTGAAAAAGAAAGATTAAAAGTACTTTATACAATATCGACTAATAAAATTGTGGGAAGGGGAAATACAGCACAAGTTTACTGAAAAAAGAAGTACACATACACAAGCAACAGAGTGTGTAGGAGAGTATAAATAATACCACTGTCATAACTAATATCATTACCACCAAACAAATAATCATCCCTTTCACTGATGAACAGATTGCCCGCTATCTTTCGATCACAGTTTCATGGGTGATGAAGTCATTCCTGTTTCAATAATACTTCTTGAAGACACACCGTTCACATCACCATCATAGTGTTAAGAAATGATCTTTGAAGATGACAGCTGAACTAATTACTATACAAGACAATTTGTAGTGATTCTCCAAGCTGCAAGACCACCACAATGGTCTAGGGGTCAGCATTCTAGCCTGATAATCTAAGGGTCCCAGGTCCGATTTCAACCGGTCACTGACAATACAGAAGAAAAAAGAAATGTCAGTATAATGACAACCAATCACCTGAATACATGAACAGAGCCAACTGTCAAAACATCATGTATACAAAATATACCTCAGACAAGGGACAATGTCCATCCAGCATAGTGAGTGGTCTACTGTCACACGACTAGCAGTGGCAGTAGGCAATATTAACCACACAGCAAGATTCTGGAGTTATAATGTTGTTGATTTATCATTATTCTCTCTGCAATGATGAAAATAATATAGCAGGTGCAACGTCTTTATGGCTTCTGCTGCGGTCTGTATGACAGACTGATACATTTCCAGACTCTGGTGATGTCATGTCAAAGAAGAAACAAATATAACTCTTCTAACAAAGCATGAGTTTAAATGACCTGCTCATGCCACTAACTGAGCCTGATATGACTGTCACAATAATGCATGTACTGTACGACCAACTAAGTTTGTCTGGTGACCACAGCCTGCCTGCCACCTACACTACAAACTGATGCTCCGCCTTCTAATGCACATTGTCACAAAGGCATTTGGAAACAGCTACTATAACCAGTTACCTGCTGGCGTTACATCATAGAAACTCTCAACTTAAATGTGACAAAGCCATTCATGATCTGGGTTACAGTTACATTTCCCACCAGTCTTATTTTGATCATGGGAGCTCTCAACTTAACTGCCTCATGGAGGTTTGCTATTGGAGTCACTGTTTTTCACTGTTACATTTCACTAGCAAGTAAATAAGTTTCAAACGATTATTTACTGGAGTTATTTGAAATACAGGTACCTGCCATAAATATTAGATTTAC
The DNA here is from genome assembly GCF_000696155.1 of Zootermopsis nevadensis. The sequence goes on along the minus strand of NW_019059667.1, from coordinate 86,379 downwards.
AAACAGAGAATGGGAGGCATTCTCTTTTGCCCTCAGTTCTTTCATCTCCTATCTTATTTCTTGCAAATTTGAAGTTCCTAGAACTAATGATTACAGTCACTGCTTGAAAACACTGTTACCTACAAGTAATTCTTGTCCTCGGGTTTATACAATTGGAGATAAACGTAAAACTTAGGTATTTTGGTGTGAGCGACATCAAACATCGAGTGTCAACCAACAGTTTGGAAAACAATGCAACTGCCAGGGTGAGTTCTGGAAGCCTCACAAAGGGTAGGCAGTAGGAGGCAATTTAATGGAGCAGCCCACTCCCCTGTTTGACCGAACAGTACTATTAGTAGCTATTAACAAATGGCTGGATCGCTCATCTCGAAGTTATACTGGTGACAAATTTTAGCCACAACTTTAATTTAAAGCTAGCTGCAGAACTCAGCTCTATTGCATGTGCATGGCTACCAACACATTCACTACAAATAGGTTTTATTTTGTGTCTGTGGGAAGAACCTGCACTTCAAACAATTGCACTCAAAAAATGTACCATGCAACGGCAATCACTCTGAAAGGACCGCTAATAAATAACATATTACTTTCACTGCAATCTTCAACTTGCTGCTAATTAAACCATGGAACAAATCAGGTGTAACTTAAAACACAGAGAGGTATTTTTGTTTCAAGGTGCATTATCCATAAGCCAACATTTAAAACAATGTGTTTACAGTACATTATATTCTTTTCATCAATGTTTCAGATATAACCACCCCTTTCTTATGCTCATATTATAAAACAATACCTTACAGTAACATCAACACAATAACAACTGGATCAGCAGCATTCAAATTCCCAAGTACATACCAGTTTCCCCAAGCTGGATTCACGTGAGTACTAAATAAGGGTGTACTTGAGAGGCACCATTTCAGTTATTGCTGACATCCACGCTACACTTTCACAGATCACTGCACTCAACACCTCAGCCTATTTCTATCACAAAGAGTTCTTGCTGAAACTTCTTATATACATATATCACACACCCTTTCACACAAAAACTTAAATAATTCTACGGGTATATAACAACCCTGTTTGTTGCATCCTACTGTTGGGATCTGTTCATGTTTAATAAAATAATTATGATTCCAGAAAGTGGCATCTAATACAATATGGACAGCAATAAAATCTGAAAGCCATGTTATTATCGTAGTGCAACAGCAACATGCTGCTTATTCAGCCATCTCTTTCGCTGGATATTACTAAAATGCTGCCTCACAAACATCAAGTATATTTACCTACAAACTGGTACATAATCTTCCACTATCATCATTTCCATTTTAAATTGGTCACAATATCTAGAAATAAAAAAAGTCTCTATTTATAGAGAGACCCAACAGTACCAGACATGTTAGTTGAAATACAAGAACTGGTTAATAAAGCTATACTACTCAAACAATGACGAATTTACCCATTAACTATGGTAAAATCATGGGTGGATCAAAAGAAAAACATTACACAACATGCAAGAGTTATACAAAGTCCATTAGCTTTCATATATAGCTGTCATGTATACTACATTAAATGTTTACATTAAACATAAAAACACATCACGAAAGTGCCGCTCAGTCTCAAATACCACACCACTTTACCTACTTCAAGCACACCCAAATATGTAGAAAATACAGAATGGCGGACATCACCAAAGTTTGCAAAGGTTCAAAATAAACACCACAACGTCTGTTCAACATACTGAACAAACTGGAGGTTACTGGTTCCTGAAAATATTAAATATGACGGGCAATCTGTACGTAACACCTATTCAGTGTTTCTGGTATTTGTCACTATCAGACTCGACTCGTCACTTACACAAACAACTCTTACCACAGCGTGGGCTGAAAGACTTACAAGTAACATATGAAAAAAGACACTGTAAACTGTCATAATGACAAGCGATGTAGAATGATGGAAGACAGAAGGATAAATGTGTGGCAAACCAACAGTTTCACACAACACACGTTGCACATTTAAAAGTATGCTAGCTTACAGTGAGTACAGCTGTTCAAAGCTGGTTTAAAACTGCAAATCATTGAAAGCAACATTCCATTTTACACAGTGCTAGCAAAGTTATCAGGTTTGTCAGCGTGTCAGTGTTTCTTTCAGTACTATAAACTATGCCCCTTTTTAACTTACCAGACTTACATGTGTATAAATAACACATCTCTTAATTTAAACAACAGTGATTCATACAAACAGTGAGCTAAACAAGATAATGCTGGAGCCACAGCGTACAGAAACATGTTCCACTACATAAATAGATTTTGACTAATCTGCAGTACAGACCTTATCCCAAATTACTTGCTGATGCTGAATGATGCTGTAACCTAGAGACCAGTGAATTACAAACTAGGGAGGAGGACAATGCTCCCCATTGGACAATACTGGTAAACACCTAATATCAAAAACCAATGACAAGAGAAGAAGTCAGTCAAGATATAAGTAATGCCTTATTGTGGGCCTCCTCCACACAGAAGAAAGTCATGTGTACTATGAGAACACGGTATGTTATAATTACCAAATTATAATAACCTGCAAAGCTTTCTCCATTATTACATTTATATTAAGAATATTTGTGAGCTCATAAGCAGCTAAACTCCAACTAGTTCCACAGTCATCATCACAGGCACTTCTCCCAACACAATATTTACATTTATACATTTATTACCTCTCCAATACCTTAGTTCCTCATCAACATCACTAATCTACTGCTTTAGAAATATATATGAATCAAAGTGGAAGAACAAACACAGTCTGTGACGTAGTTCAGATAAGATGATAACCCAGCTTTTTCCTACAGCAACCTTAGCAAGTGTAATAAATCTTGATGAGGATAGTCAGCCTTAGAAACCAAACCATCATGCATACAATATATAACGCAGCAGTACCCACTGCACCTGCCATAGTAACAATTCAAGCATGTTCTTCTCTGGCTTACTCCTGTTTTAACGAGTGGCCAAGTGCTATAATAGGTCAGTGCCAGTCGTGTGATGGACAGAATGGCAGTTTTTATTCTCATTTTGCTATACATCATGTCCTGTAAAAAATAGTTTGAAAGTGAACTGCATACGCAGTCATGCAGATCCTTATTTCACTTCTTAAAATATGCGTATCTGATAGAAGCTCCGCTGGAAACCACGATTCAATACTAATTACTTCAAGCAACTGGATAATTTAAAATAATTCACATACATATTTAAAATTTCTCAGCCCCAAACTTTTATACTGACTAGAAACAGACTGCAGGTTAACGGTAGTGGTTCATAACAAATGCATAAGGCATGGGGAGTCTCGAACAGAAATATAAAGTCCAGAGAGGTACCTGGGATGAAGAATGTTGAGGTTAGGGAATTATGATTATGCTTCTGGCATTTACAGCATCTGCTAATGACTTAATGCATAACAAGCCATCAGTAATATCTTGCATAAAATACTGTGAAGTCAACACACTCACCCTGCCGTGCCCCTTGAGCATCAAGCTGTCCCCAGTATGTCTCGCTGGGTGATGAATGGTTCACTCCAGGTGGAGGCTGGGCAGCTTGGCCTGTGTACCGGAAGTAAGGATTTTTCAGATCCAGTGTGTTGGCTGAACGTGTGCCTGTGCCTTCCACACAGAGCTCTATTGTCACATCGTAACTTTGCCTGAGAACAACGCAAACATCATTACTTGAAATTTCTCCTGTAATTACAAGCCAATTTACTACCAGGGACTGGCAATAAATATTAAGGCTATTTACGCAAGCATAAGCACAGTTCTGTTACACCTTGCCTATGATTTAGGAACCGAACTCATAAAATTCCTGTATGTAGGACAATTCAATTAAGGGTCACAGTTTGCACACCTGTGTTCCAAGACATATGCCATTTCTTTCATTCACGAAACTTCTATTTCGAGCTATAAGTCCAAATGCATTGTGTGAACAATTTCTGAGTACAACTTCAGCTTTTGGTTGAGAGCAAACGAGACTGCTCAAACAGCACTGTTTCTGTGGAATGTACCTACCTCTGATTTGCAATAAGCAACGCACGACCAGTCAAAAGCTGGCCGGCTTTCACAAAGATGGGCGTTTCTAGGAGGCATCGGACCTGGTACCAATGTGTCAGTGGTTCTGTCGGTGCCGTAGACAGCCATATTGTTTGCACTGATCCGATGAAAGCGACATCAAACCAGAAAGCAAGGCCATGCACTGTGCCAGATTCTAAGAGATGGAAATCCAGTGGCACTTCTGTAAAACAATCACAAATGTTCGACCTTTCATCACACCTGGCTGTGAGGTGCTAGAATGGATTTCTACTTAAGCAGAATCTGTAAGCTCATGCAATGCTGGCAGACATGTCTGGATCAAACTGGAGATTTTGTTGAAAAATGTCAGGACACGTCCAAGTACTAGAGACAGTAACTGCATTCTTTCATGTACATTTGTTTCAATAAATGTATAAATGTGTTCATGACTTTGGGTCTGAATGTTTTTCTAACACCTCCTTCCCGCAAGGTAAGAAACCATGTGCTACAATCATCAAAACAATGAACAAATTAAGTGCTTCATACACCTGTAGGCAGTTTTGGATACGTAAAACTTTTGAATTGAATAGTTTTATCATATTTAATAGAACAAGTTTGAGTATAGCAATCATCAAAGAACAAGTGGCCACAAAGCAGTGGGTACAGGGCTGATCACATCTCAAAATAAAATAAACATCTCTCAACAAAGCAGATTTTTCACTCTGCACACTAAGAATCCAAATAGAAACTGCCCTATCTGCAGACAATGCCCCGTACCTTATCATTTATGGCACTGCTTGAAACAGGAAACAAAGTGTACAAATTCTACTCACCAATTCGATGCAGATCTGACTCTTCTGCCTCTTGAAAATCAACTACATGCCGCACTGATTTTGACATACACACTCTCATGTCAAAAGTGTCAACAATTGGCTGTCGAAAATATTCTTTCATAGCTGCCTGGCGCAGACTACTGAGATCAACACCATGAAAGCACTGCTGGTACCTGCAGCATATGGAACACTCAACTGGAGTTGGGAAAGTAAAGTACTAAAAGGAAAATAATATGATACCACAAGAATAACATATTTATCCGTAACAACAATTCACATATTATGATGCCAGAATGGGTCAACGTGTGTCCTAACTCAATGACTGTTAGACAATAATCCATATTATTTCTAGTTTCTCTGGGAGACAAAGGATTTGAGCACTAGATGGGGTTAAGTGGTCAGCGTCACGCCCCGGCCTTGCTTTACCCCCGGGAAAGAACCCTGGTACCCATTGGATAGGATGCTGGGTGGGCCCCAGAGCCGGTCTGAACACAGAGGCTAGAGGAAAAATCCTCTGCCTCCGTCGGGGATCGAACCCCGGTTGCCCAGTCCGTAGCCAGTCACTATACTGACTGAGCTACGCTGGCTCACTTTCCAGTTCATTACTCACTGAATATCCTACAATTTGACCCATACACTAAAAATTGTAACAACAAAGAAAGATAAAAAAATCATACTTGAACAATAGAAACCCTAAATAAATAAACATAAAATGCAACATCCCACTGCACTTACAATTCACAGCTGGACATGCAATGTAATGTGGGTGTGTGGATTGCTGGACAGACAGATGAATGGGACGACATACATTTATTATTCTGTTAATCATATAAAAACATTTCCAAACTCTGAGATCTTTCTCACCTCTCAAAATATCCAGCGGCATCGTGAACGGTGTTGATGATTTGCTGCTGCAAAACATGCCAATGGTCGTGACATTGCAGATGTATAAACAGCACTTACAGTAGGCTCACTAAAGTATTAGTTTGTATCTGGGCTCAATGTTTTACATGCGAACAAATATGACAAACTTACCAGAAGTTTGCCTTATTGAATTGCTCCATGTACAGACTATCATCCGTAAACGGAGCTATGTGGAGATCGCCGCGTGTTGGGAACATTCGACCTAGACAACAGAGAAACAGTAAGAAAAGAAATTAAATTTCTTCACACTGATAATTTTCTTTTTCTTGTACCCAGCCAACGCGGCACGGAACTGACATGTTCCAGTTTTCTTCGTTCTCTTAATATGGATTAAAATTATATCTGAAAGTTCAAACAAAACCTGTTCAAAGGAAGAGAAAAAGACTCTGGAAACTTTCTACCCCTGTCTTATGGAACCAGAGATCTGACTAACCCTTCAAGCCAATATTTAAACCACTAGCGGTATTTAAAAATACCTGGAAAAGTACTATCACATAAAAATATTCATTTTATGCATTTTAGAATCTGAAGTTTTCAGGCAATGCTAGGATGACTCTGAAATTTAGTGTGGTATAATTATTTATATATCTTACTTTTTTGGGGTTAGAAATTGTCTTTGGTGTAGTATCAGGCATTTGATGTATTCCCCCATAGCATCTGGATAGCAAAAACCACATTAAGTTAATGAAAGTCATCTGCCGTCTTTCCTGTTGAGAACACAGGGTCATCATTTTACTTAATTCCTGTGTATATCAAAATTTTGTAGCATACAAATTTGCTTCGGTAACTACCGCGTCTATAATTAAAGCAGAAAAATATAGTCTGAGAACTTCTGACATGTAATAAGAGACCACCTTTTTTAAAGTGAATTTTAGTAGGCATGTAAGATTGTCAACATTTTTCTGTTGCCAATCCCACTGTTTTCCCAATCTAGGGGTCTTTGCCCTTGCAGCACCCAATGTCTCTTCTTCCATTTCCTAACTGCCACACTATCAACAGAACCAAAAGCATTTACCTCACTCAAAATATCACAATTGCATGTTTCGAGAACTCGATCTGTACTCATCTTGAGGTGTGGTGATGGGGAAGGGCACCTACTCTGTGGGGCCCGTTAGAATGAGCTAATCTCAACCACTCAGTCATGAACCCCACAGTGCAAATAATACCAGGAAAGAAGTTCCTATATATTCAGGTACCTCATCTTCACGTCCATTGCCCTGATTCAACTGCATTTCTGACAGAAAATATGTAACTCTTTCATTATAATCAGCGCATTCATCAACAGCTCAGAGAAGAAGAAGAAGAAGAGCAGTTCATCTACCATGACACATCTATCAGAAACTGAATAAGACATTCATTCAACGTTTAACCAGCAAAGGAAAGAAAAAGCATCTCGATTCTAAGAAATCAAATTTTACAACTACAATGTCCTGATTGCAAATTCAGCTTCACTCCGACTCACATCAAATATGTCAATAACAAAGCCACACAGACACATACAAAATAATTTCTTGTTTCTGCTACGTAGGCCAACTTGACTAATACAAGGTTACGCTGACCTTGTAAAAAAATACTTTACTCAATGATTCATACCATTTGGTAAAAGCCACTTCTTGGCATGGAGGTAGGTTTCGAGCATCCGTTCATTGTACAACATATAGCCCATCGGTTCCGAGATTACGACATCTACCAACTCTGGTAATGTTATTTCTTCTATTTTCCCTGGAATTACTACTATCTTTCCTTTTAAGTTATTAGCATTGACCAGCGTCTGTAAACACACAAATACAAAGTCAACATTTTCAAAACGAAGTTCAAGAATTTTCCACTGCACAAGATTTTTCTTGCAGGAAAGTTACCCAACTACCCCATGGGCTATTATAAAGAACCAAAATATTTCTGTTCAGTGATGATAGTGAATAATGAACTAGAAAGGATGTAATCATGGACTGAATTTCCTTTTCTAAAAATGAACATAAATGTACAGATAAATTAAGTGAATGTCATGCCACAACGCAATGCAAGCTCACCTCAGCATGTTGCGCCATTGTACTAGCTTCAACAGCGTACACTTTTCGTGCACCGGCCTGAATAGCAAAGAAAGACAAGATTCCTGATCCTGCACCCACGTCCAGCACAACCTTATCCTTAAAGTCCGGCAAGTTAGCAAGGATGGCCCTTTGGTACGTGCTGGTCCGAATATAATCCTGCATCATATTTTGTTGCTGAGATAGGTAGCCGTAGAACTGGAAACAAAACAAAATCAATTTGGAGATATGACAATACAGGAGAAAAATTGTGTCACACTTCATGAAATATCGCAGTACTGAGAAAAATAAAAGCAGACTGACATTAATTAAACTGTTTAACTCATATATTAGTTAAAATGCATATAAACTATGGCTGCAAGCTGAATTGATTTCAATAATGTACAATACCTGGAAATACTGCATGGCCGAAGAGTCATCAGTACGTTCCGTGAATACTGATGTACCTTTACCTGACTTTACTTTGGTTACAGCTGTGTGAAAGTTTCTTGAATCTGAAACAGAGAAAGAGTTTAAAAAAAAAATCACAAAATATTTTACAAACAGAATGTGCTCAATGTATTATGCAGTAGACACAAACCAAACATCACAGTCTAATGTTTAGTATGCTTCTTATTCTGCAAGAACCAAAGTCACATATGCAGTGTTGTCATGAATTAATTTCTAAACAGACAAATTCAAATAAAATCATAGCATTCAATATGAAGCCATGTCACAAACCTGAGGTGCATACACACAAACTGCTTATTAGCATCAATATGCTTAAATTGGACAAGACTCTAGAAAGAGACTGGCATGTAAAGTGAGCCTCAGGTACGTGTGTCACGACTCTCATCATGATTGCTAGGCAGTTTTTCAGTGCAGAGTAATACTAACCTTGTTCATCTTTGAATTTCAAAAACAACGTCTCTGTTTCTACGGTGATAACATATATTTGTGAGCCAACACGGGCACATTCTGTTGAGCGGTATATTGGAAATTCTACTAGTTCATCTTCACTCCCTTCTGAAACCAGTACACAGCATTTATGGTGGAATAAGCCAGAGTTCTTAAGGTAGAGAGACAGCCAGTAGGAAACATCAAAACTTCATCTACACAGTTCACTTGATCATCATAAAAAAAGGAACATCATGAGGAGACTAACTTTCTCAAATATTTTACTTAACACAACATGCAACATGCATTTATAGAGTTAAAACAGAAAATAAAAAGCCAGTTTATGTCATCAGTACTGAATCACAAAAGGAAAAATACACAGTTGGATGAAAGAAGAAAAATTACATTCATTTGTAAATTCTGTAGAAAACAAAGTAGGACTGAAGAGAAAGAAAGCTAGACCTTATGAAAACAGAGATGCAGAACAGAGAACGTCTTGTATAAGTGGCACCTACAAAAACCTAGTGAAGAAGTGCCTGTAAATGAGGTAATTCTGAAAGGCCAAGCTACTTTATGGAGATAAGATATTTAAAGCTTCTTAACAGTGATTTGCAGAGGGAGGTTTGACAGGGGTACATCACTTTAACCCTGAACGTGAATCTGTAGTAAAGCAGCTGATCAGTTTCCTGAAATTCCACTCAAAGTGACTGAGGATGGTTAGTACACTGATGAGTTTTTGTAAAACTGTCATGAAAGAGCACTGTCCTACAAACTGCTCTCAAACAAATTCTTTGAAGTGGACACAAAAACAAACAAACCCAAACAAACTCTGCTACTCCTCTGTGGTTGTGTTATTAAAAAACCCAAATAAATCATTGTATACGATTTTCTTAACTGTTACCGTATTTTTGTAAATTTAATTACATGCTTATTTTATTTTCGGTCCAATATTGGTTATATTTTAATCCCTGTGAGGTTAGGGGCAAACACATTGTAATTTTGTCATACATACCACAAGTCTGAATTGTTTTAATTTTACGTAATATATACGGTGTATAAAACTATCGACTAATAAAAATTATGAAAACCTTGACTTTACTCTTAACACACGAACTCAAAAAACGCAATGTTTAAATATACATTTAACCGCACATAATATTACGAGCTAAATGCTGGGTAAAATACGCGACAGTTTTCTAGAAGTTAATTTACTTGAAACATAAAGCAATGGGACGAAACGTGTGTTTACGGCAAACAAAGGCTCTATAGTCACACCGAAAGAGTTCTATGAAAGCCAAAGTACAAGCAAGCACAAATCAACCAACAAAACTTACTACAAATACCTACTAATAAGAAGTGCATAATTTATATTTTATACAAATCATTAATCCCTATTCGTTTTTCATAAAACGTCATTCAATACCGATAGCAAAACGAGACTCAGCTAAAACACAAAGCTACATAACTCTAACGATACACTTGTAAGAAGTGTTTACCTTGTTTCAATTTGACACTTATACCTTGTGGATCATAATCCACCACAAGATTTACTGGAAAATCAAACTTAGGTCGTATATCACCCGATCTTTCAGCATATGAAACGGTTACAATGCGAAACACTGTCGCCATTTTAAACGCTAAATCGAAGAGTATCAGTTCCACAGAGGACATTTATAATAAATTCATTATTGATGTTGACATTTGGTCTACTGTGGCATTACCAAAGGCTATAAACAACTTGGCAACGATACTTGAAAACGCCACTGCCGACATCTTTACGTCGGGCATGACTACTACAAGCGCGTTGCTATTATTATTATTTGGGACACATGACGCCATAGCGGCGAGTACAAATTGCTGTACAGCTGCACAGATAAAAATTTCATTTGTCGCTAACATGGCGTTACGAGTTCTGTTCCATCTTACACTTGTCATTCCATGACGAAAAACAATTCTGGAGATGGAAGTAGTGTATGCCTCCGAAACGTTGGTACTTGCCACACGGTATTACGACAGAAAACCAACGAGTGTGATCAGAGATACTTTTGCCAATATTTAAAAAAATTACTATAGGAATATTTTTAATAATTTAATTTAGAAAACCAACGAGTGTGATCAGAGATATTCTTTTAGTACTGGCTCAAATACTTTTGCCAATATTTAAAAATTTTACTGTAGGAAGATTTTTAATAATTTAATTCCTTTGTAGTAAACTTCTTTCTGAAGGTTGCTGTCTTCTGGGTTATTGCGCCGCGTAATCTGGTAGTTTTCCACCAACGTTTCAGAGGTCATGCTGCCTCCGTCATCACCTCTGTGAAAACCTCAAATCCTACAAACTTCTTTCTGATATTTGCTGAGGTTAGCTTTTGGCACATGGCGTAATGGAAAGAAATAAAGAACGACTTCGTTTATGTTTACAAAATATGTCTAAGCCATTGGTTATCCATTAATTATTATCAAATACCATTTCTTTCTGTTTTGGTGGGAAGACTTGTTTCATATTACCAACATAAAACTACTTCCGGTACTTCAGTCCCTTGCGTATCCTAAAAATTACCACGGTTGGTTGGGGGTCAAGGGAGCCGAGGACTCTATTTTGTAATTAAAGCCAAATTTCATAAAAAAAATGTTGGCCCCCCTACCTTCAGCAAGTGTGGCTGTCTTCGCGCGGATGAAGATTGCCCTGCAAACAGGTCAGAGCGAGCATCACGCTGCAGTTTGTGGCTGGGGCGTGTCGACGCACACAGTAGGTGGCCTCTCTTCTGTTGTCATGCCGACCAGGATACAAACAACAAACACCTAACCTACGTACGGTTCACTGGGCAGTGGTATTTTCCCCCTCAGGCTTATCGGAAGGAACAGGGTACCTCCTGGCACAAGTAAGTTCCGCGCTGCCGTGCTCATACAACAAATTCACATTTTAGTGCAGTTTATATTTGAACATGTACAACCTAAATCAGTGTTTGCACATTTTTATATTGCATATTCGCACTTTATAGTTAGATAAAGGTAGTATCTCATCTTTCGTAATTAGAATTCTTAACACGCACTGGTTCATTATCTATCGTATTGTTGAATGTGTTATGTGTTTCCTTGTGCTAAATATTGTGGCATACAGTCGTGTGTCTTTGACAAATCAGGGAGGTGAAAAAGGTTTGCACAAAACTGGACTATCGAATTTAACTCCTTGCTAAAAGACGAAAAATTGTTACTCAGCTGCAGTTATAATTGAATGTAACATATGAAATAGAGTATTTCTTCACCTTTTGGGGCCGACTTCAGAATCTTGCATGTTCTGCGTGCGTGTTTATACCAAAAATATTTTGTTTCATTTGTTGTGTTACTTGTTTATGGGTTTACTGCATCTTGTAATAGCAACATTATAGCACAGGTCTCCTTGAGAAGCTTAACGGCCACTCGGTTCGTTACTGTTTTTATGGATCGCCCCGTGCTCACAAGAATGCGCCACTAGACCCTACCCTGAACGAGATTTATCCAGTCCATTTCCTCACAACCTCTTTCTTTATCACTGCTATGTGATCTTCCCATTCGGACAAATGTAGTCCTAGGAGAAACAACGTCGATTGTTCAAGAAATCAGAGCACCGCTATTTCGCGTCTCGCGCTCCGCGGACGAGGTGCACCATGCAGGCCGATCTACGTCGACTGCCACACCGCTCCGTATAACTTTTGTGCATCGAACAGCATATAACTATGAGTTTAATTGTTCCGACGTCAGTAATTCCTCTAAACCATTTCAAATTTATCTTCGGTTTGGTTAGAGTTGCATCCCTCTGCACGAAGGACAGGAATGGGTCACAGCGTTGCTTAGTGTTTGTCCGCGACAATCAATGACCGTAACTACCTAGAAATGGGCTACGACATGATTTAGCGTACTAATTGCAATCTGTGACTTCGAAAGATCCAAACTTCCATATCGTTTCGTGTTTTATAAACGAAAGGTAATCGATTGAAACAAATGTTAGTGTAAATAAATTTCGAGGCAGCCGAACGCCAAACGCTGCGGTATTATATCAGCAGATCTGTGTCCGGATCTACAAATTCACGGTAACCGAGCTCAGTCACACATCGCCGGCCTGACCGGGACACGGTACGTTTACCCTCTCCGAGCGCGGAAGTTATGAAAGGGAGATAAAACGATGACTTCATGACAAAAGTTTGAACATTGTATTTATTTGTGGTGCATTCAACTGTCTGTACAGCATGATTCGTGAACGACGAGTTGTAGAAGATCAGGGTGGAAGCTAACGTGACGCAATTTAAGACACTCTTCTGAACGGCTGAGGAAAACCACACGAAAACCCTCAGGCAGGATAGGCGATCTCCGTACAGAGATTTGAACCCAGGAACTACTCCCAAATACGAAGCAGGAGGAACTTCAACCTGACTCGCACAGCACAGAAAAATACACCGGCCGACAGCCCTAATAATGGCCGTGTCGGATTTTATTACGAGTACCAGTGACAGGATGAAGCTCAGAACTCAGAGAAACTATAACGAGCAAAAAGATTCCTAGCAACAGAGAGCCGTATCTTGACAGCCCGGATGTTAAATTTCAAATTTGATAAGAACTCGCCGTTAGCGTGGGTGCAGTTCAGGTTTCTGAAGAATTACGTCACATAGAAGTTTCAATAGTTCTTCAATTACAAGCGTCTTATTACAGTGATTCATCATTTGCTGCCAACAGACGAGACGGAGTGTGGGCAGATTTTAATACTGACATGCATTCATTTCACACGATCCTTCGGAACCGCTGCAAGAATGTGCTTCCTGTCCCGGTAACGCGTGACCCACAGGGGTCATTCCCATTGCCGTGGGTCAATTTACGTCAATAGAGCGGAGTCAAGCAGTTCAAGCTGTAGGATCAATAGTTTTACTGCAGACAGTTTCTTTGTTTATGCATCGTCACTTGTTTTTTGTTTTTGTTTTTTGTGATTGCGCTCAGGAATGGGAGGAAGTGGTGTGGGGGGAGGCGAGGAGGAAGCAACTTCCAATACGTCTTCGCCATAAAAATATGTACGATAACTAAAACAGCAGAAATTCCTTCGCATGTATGTACGCATGCGCGCCAGTTCCGCATTGTTAATGGCTATTAAAAATATGAAAATACATGCAATTTACGTTGGCACCAACTTCGTCTAAAATCTATTAATCACTAAGTGAGACCTGACGTCCTCCCTGTGGCGAGTACGAACGTGTTTTGCCTTCTGAGTCGTTGTGACTTGTCCGCTAGAAGTTTATCGACGTTCCATCAGGGCGATGGAACGTCGGTCAAATACTACATCCCAGAAGCCAACCATCTCCAGGAAATGTATTCTTTGCAGGAAAATGGGGCCTGCCGGACGGAACGTGACGCTGATCGTGTTCTGTCTTCTTTCTTCATCGTCTGGTGCTTCTCCAATGTCCACTGCTTCGCGTCACGCGAACGCTTTGGTTGGTATGAATGCGGAGGCGAATGAATATGTGCCTACAAAGAAAACTCTTTAAAAAAAATTTGTGTCCAACAAAACACGACTTCAACCTCCTTCGATTACGGTTTCCACATTACAATGCCATGTTAATTGTGAAAATTTTGCTTGAATCCGGACAGTATGTCGGTTTTCTTTCATTATTCCAAGTCTAGTGGCTTTATCATTTTTATTACAAAAACTGCGCCAATTGTAACATATTCAAGTTTGAAAGGAGACGACTAAAGAACAACAATTAAAAGGAAATCACATTAAAACAATAACATGGAAGAAGCTAGTTAACTTAGAGGTTTATTTATCGCCAGAAACAAAGCATGTTGTTGCTGCATATATACTATATATACTGCCCATTTCCGTGACTGAAGTTTTAAAATTGTTCCGGTTTACATTTGTTTTGTTTTTTTCGCAGGATCGAGTCCGGAGGCAAGGGACGTCTGGAGGTAAGTTGTCCTGCACTGTTTTAATTCGAATCAGAATAATCGTATTCGGCATTGTGAGTCACGTCTCCGGACGCCTCTGTGGCAACAGGATGGAGCGGAAATTCTAAATACAGGTTGAATGACCTTTTGAAATATTTCACAAAATTTATTACCAAAGACGACAGATTTTATGCTTCGCCGATGTCGACGACATGAACCATCGCAGAAATACTATGTTAACGAAAGCTGCGGAAGATGAATCCAGTCCCATCCTTATTCCCTTAACACTGATTTTAATATCATCCTCCCATCTAAACCTCAACTCTTCTGACTTTCCAACCACAACTCTGTACGCACTTCCCACCTCTACGCATGCTACATGAACCGCGAATCTTATCCTCCTTCATTTGATCATGGATGAACCAGGTAGTGCGTTCCTCAGAAACAATGGCATCTACCTAAAAGTCCGCATGGGATTGCGGACTGTAAGAACGCCATCTTTACTGGTGTTAGGATCTCATATCTCACATAAGTCAGTTCTTGCGAACACAATAACAAAATTTCAGTTCCGTAAAGACGGGGCTCATGTATTGACTAGTTGAGCGACTATTAGCTTTCCAAATAGAGCTCTCATACATTGACTTGGTCTATTATCTGCTGAAGAACAAAAGCCACATCTGCCTGCCTGCGAACAAATTAGACTTCTCTTTCAGAGATCTGCGACTTCGGCTCTGACGATGATCTGAGCATCTGCGACTGGACGAATCGCAACGGATCGACGCTGCAATGGCAGACCGGCTCAGGGTCCTTATCAAACTGGTTGGGAGGTCCCAGCAGGGAT
>NW_019059667.1:55374-70899 GCF_000696155.1 Zootermopsis nevadensis | reverse complement strand
CTCAAAGGTATTGTTCACCATCCACCACGCGTGTGCCCTGACAAGCGAGCGATCCAGACTTCTGTCAGCCGATGAGCTAACAGAATTCCGCGTGCACTCCACTGGCTGTAGCATCTGTCTTCACTTGTCTTACCTGGAAATAATTTCAATACAGAATTTGTGTATATCTTATTTTTTCAGAAATGTGACTTCTTATGACTTGTTTACCACAAAAGTGAATTTCATTAATTTCTTTTAAGTCTTTATTCAAATATCGATGATATTCTACTTGTGATGTACCCGGATTTTTTGAAGTAAAGGAAGAGGACTGGTACACACATTGTGGTTTATATCCGATATGCAAAATATTTATAAGCGACCATGGATTTAGAAAATCTTATAACCACAATCTACTATCACATACGTAACGACTGGGAGCTTCAACCATAAATAAGACATGATAAACATTTTACAATTTCTAGGTGGTTATGCGTTCTTCGAGACTTCTCTGCTGGGGGCAACGCCAGACATGAGAGTCACTCAGAATGCTTTCCTCGACAGCACTGTCATGGACACCACTGGCCCTGAGGGCAAGTGCTTATCTTTCAGGTGCTGATTCAATAATGAATGAGATCACTAAGTAGCATATATATGCACTATTAGTAAAGCTCCTAATATATTATACATAACCTAAACACACAACATGATTTATGTTGCTAGCATTATCTATAGGCTTAAAACCATAGATGCGAAGGTACTACTGAATGATGACGCAAAAATACAAACACTTAGATAAACTATGAATTCTGTAGTAAAAATAAATCTGCACAGAAGTCAAAGAGGGAAGGAAGTGATTCTTCAGAGCGCTGACCAGCCGGTATTGCATGTGATAGCAAGGTTGTTTCGTTAAATCCCCAGTTACTACGTTGATGGTCTTTGTGTTTTACTCCATCCGTTCAATGAGGAGGGTCTTCAAGGTGGCTTTGACAGGGTCCTATGGAGTACCAAGGACCCAACTAATCAGAAGTGGCTTGAGGCAGAGGTCCTTTACACATTCAACACTAACCACCAGGCGAGTCTGTTCACATTCAATTTCCCTTTTGTTTCGTGCTCATTCAAATATTCTCTTTCCAGAACTAATATTTGTAAAAATATTCATTTTTTTTCCTGTTCTGACCTGGTTGTGGATAGATTGTTTTCGAGGGAGTGGCAAAGGAGTCTTCAGATGCGTACCGCAGGTACCGCGGCTTTGTGGCGGTTGACAACGTGGCCCTCAAAACAGGGATGGGATGCAGAGGCCACTGCACTTTTGAAGGAGGATTCTGCGGCTGGACCAATGATGAGGACGATGACTTTGACTGGTTCCTGGTAAGATGAAGTTCAGAAACAAGTTATAGAAATGCATTGTGTAGTTACAACACAAAACAGCATGTTCTGTATCTACCTGCAAGTCTACATGGCATAAAACCCAGAACACAAATCTCACTTGCTGTGGAACAGTTATAGGAACCTATTTACGCTTATATCAAAATTAAATTTATAATTTATCTCGAGTATTCTTTTTTTTATTGTCTTTGCTCCTTCACTGTTCGTAGGAAATGTATCTTAAGCATTTATGTTGTATGTAACTCATTAAGTATGGCTAGCATATTGCTCGTGTTTGTACACTGGGGTTTCAGATCCTAATTAATGAGGATCCATGTAACGCACATCTTATTTGGTCTATAATGAATACATTTAACAGGGATTTCCTTTAAAAATTAATAGGTAATTACTTACCCAAGAATTCCTATCATAAAAGGTGAAGATTTATTACAGTGGTCACTAAGGTCCGCAACCATATCGCAATAACAGCATTGGAATTGAAGGAATTGTAAAACCAAGTTATTGTTCATAGGGGCGTGGCAGTCATAATCCATCCACTGGACCTTCAACAGACCGCACTAGTTTTATGCATGGAGGGATGGAAGGAGGATATGCATACATAGATTCGTCGTACCCCCGACGTCCAGGCGACTTTGCAAGACTGTCCAGTATGGAATTTGAAGCCACAGGTGCTGAAACTCTGGAAATCACTTCTTCTTTCAGGAAAGAACATTCAATTTTGGAAACATGTTCTTACTGGCCGATGGAGGTCTATGATTTAATTTAATTGTTAAATGTAAGCAGCGAAGCACATGAAATGGCATATGGTAATGCAATCATGAATGGAGAGTTACAAAAGATGGTAGTCTGTCTTAAGGTTATACATAGAGGGACTGAGGAGAATCATAATATGCTACAGTTTGAAAGCCATGATTGCATAAACTTTTTAAACAGACAATTGTATCTACAATAAATATGTATGAGGTCCACTGATGGATGCTCCTTTCAGGTCCAGACAGCCCCCTGTGTCTCAGGTTCTGGACGCACATGTACGGAAATGGGATTGGAGCCCTGAGTATTCTCCTGAGTGACACCGCAGAGGCCAAGGAATGGGAGGTCTGGAGCCTATCTGGAGAGGCAGGCAATGCATGGTATCAGGCAGAACTCCCCATCTCTTCCCCTAACCCATTCATGGTTAGTACTGAAGTATGATGAAAGCTAGTTTCCTAGTTCCGAGTTCTTACAACGGAGTCTACATTCAGTGGCAAATCCTTATATAGATGTTAGATCATGTGGAAATGTAATATTGTACCACAATGACAACATATTTTAATGATGATGTCACTTTTATGTTATGTGCTAAACATAATTCATTTACAGTCTAAAAAATAATACATGTATAGGCTAATAGACCTGCCAGAGGTAATAATATATCAATAATTTAAATAACAATAAATTACCTAATAGAACTTTATTATATTCAATGTTATTTTAATGGGATATTTTAACAAATACCTCTTCCCTCATACGTAAGACACAATAATATCCATCTGTGTTTCAGATCATCATATCTGGCAAAGTTGGAAAGAACAACCTAGGAGACATTGCCCTTGATGATCTATCATTCACTCAAGGAAGCTGTCCAAGTGAGTATATGTCTTCCTTCGGTTGATGCTCAGTGCTACAGAGACTGCACAATATTACTATTAATCCCTAAGCAGTGTGATGCCAGGGTAAGAAAATATTATTTTACATTTCTTCTTTAACAGAAGAATAACAATTTAATCTTCACTGCCATGAGGACCTCAAACCTTAATCTTAAATTCATCATTGTTATAAAATAGGTTCTGTTTTAACCTAGAGTACCTATTTGATATTATCTTTCCATCCGTATATTAGTCTACAAAATAAAAGTCAGAATTTAATATTATAATTTTCCACAGGCCCATCTATTGACTAAAATATCCAGTTCCTAAATGCGCTTAATCTCTTTTCATCCAAGGTATTGACAGATCTATCTTTGCATCTGTACAAAACAATGTAGACCTATTAAGTTCTGAGAAAAGAATGCCTTGTGGTTGTGAGACAGTGTCCTTTGAAGCTGCAGTGTTGAAAATACTCTCGCTCAGTTCCTCACCTTAACACTTGTTGATAATGTGGTCATCAGAAGAAAAATACAGCGAATGATAAATTTGCAGCTGCCCCTCAGATTGCAGCACCAATATCAGGGGACTGCACATTTGAAGTGGATGAGTGTGGATGGGCTAATGTTGGGGTAAGAGATCGAGTGGATGACATCGACTGGGACCGTGTGTCTGGGCAGGCTACCCGGACCTCTACATATGATCATACGCTTGGATCTGAGAAAGGTAAGCAGCCTGCATTAGCCACATTTGTTTACAGTGCTCAGACTTCAGTTGGTTTTGCTATACCTTTTTTATTTTTCAGGATTCCTCATGGCCTTGGCAAGGAATAACGTCCAGCGACCAGGAAGCCGGGCTTGGTTCGCATCTCTGGAAATGAAACAGACTACAATGCCACGATGCATGTCATTTTGGTATAAACCACATTAATCTCTTTGTGTGTAAAGCTATCTGAATTGGGTGAGGTATCTTAGAATTTCTGTTGTAGACCTATGAAGACCTAGAACATGTCTGAGACTGCGCTACACACAAGCCACATTGACACATTCACCGAACCCTACCAATTACAATTTTTGTTCTTTAAGAATCTTCACATTTAATGACAAAAGACAGGTGTAAGGTTCTGTTTCATAAATAAATTATATAATGAGAGATCAAATTAAATATCATAATTCACAATAAACTGAAATTTTAAGTTCATTATGTAGCCCATAACATATTGTAGTTCAGTCAATGTCTCTAGTCAGGAAGTTCAGATTTTAACTCCCAGTAAAACCACTGGAATCAATTTCTTGCCCACGATGTCCAACTTCTGGGGTCCACACAGCCTCCTACCCAGTATGTATTGTTAGGGGGAAAAATGGGCAAGGAAAACTGACCACTACTTACCTCTATCAAGTACTGAAGTTAAATTGTGCAGAGCTTTGCTTTTATGCCTTCATGGTGTGATAATTTTGGCTGATATGTAACCAAACGCTTCACAGGTTTGTGCTGAATGAGCCATTCATTGATAACACTGGTCCCAGCCTTGGATCCCTCACGGTGTACACGAAGAATGCAAAATCTGTAATGACCCCAATATGGAGGCTGTATAACCACCAGGGGCCAGAGTGGAGATATGCACAAGCTATGATTCCTGAAACTACAGAGCATATGGTATGGTGCTTTAAATTCAGTGTTAACAAAGTGAGAAACAAAAATATTAAAACAGCTTTGATAAAGAATTATTCCTCCCAACAGTAAAAAGGTTGGTAACACTGGGTCCCCTACTATGTGTTTCTATTTACATGTTCATGTACAAATAAAAAAAATAGTCTTAAAAGTCTTTTTAAAATCAAACAAGAAATTATTTTACAAAATTTAAACACTTTTTATTTCAGGTGAGAAAATAGCTGAGTAACTATTAATCTCTGAAGCAGGACAATGTTCCATAGGCAGTTTTCAATTAAATTTTTTTTTTATATATTCTTGCCACAAAGGTTAAGTCTTTAAAACTTAAATCTGTGTGTTTTGTGATTTCAGCAAATTGTATTCGAAGGAACCTGGGGTTCCAGCAGAGCTAATGGCTTTATTGGCTTTGATGACATAACTTTCTTCGGAGGAGCTTGTTCTAGTAAGTTTGTTCTTGATTTGCTAACTCAGTCACTTTCTGATAACAGAACCCAAATTATTGTCAATGCTAACCCCCGCTTCATCCTACAGACACAAATCTGAGCCCCAAAACTGTTTATAACAAGTGCACAGAAAATTTCAGAACCTGAATTTTAAATATTTTGATTTGCAAGAGTGTTGTCACTATTAAACCGCACAAATATACAATCCAAGCACACAGTTATCTCAAGAAAGACTCTGGTCTAACAATTAGTTGGTTATATAAGCTACATTAACCCAAGATTTCAGATTTTTTTATAGTGATCGACCTGCTTACTACACTCGCACTTCTGACTTCCCATTGGTCACTTCACCATACTGTGAGTTAAGTATGGGGCTTAATTAAGCAATGAACTTAGGTGAGACAAGAATGCCTTCCATTTCATTGTCTATCAATTTATCAGTCACCAGGGAGTGATTCAAATCACCTCTGGGTCTAATTACCAGTTTCTTAGCTGCTTACTGCAGCTACTGAATTTAGTCAGGTCTAGTTATGAAATTAAATATAAATAGGTACTTAAATAGCAGCGAAATTCAGATATGGAATGATTGGTGGTGGAAGTGATTGATATATCACAAATTGTCACTGTCAAGGGTCTGAACAGGACATACATGGTCTTTTATCACAAATTGTCACTGTCAAGGGTCTCAGATGGAAAACAGGACATACATGGTCTTCTAACTGCTGTCATATTTTATACATTTTATATATTGTATATGTATTCTGAACTCTGTAAGAGTAAGTTATAATAAAATATTATTTTACAATAATATAAAACCACCTTGTGATACAGCATACCTCTAACATTCCAGCCATGCCATCAGGAGCGTATGTTCGGGTAGGGCAGTGTCGGTTTGAGAGAGACACGTGCGACTGGTACAACGACACAACGCAAGAGAAGTCGAGCGTGTCATGGCGCATGGCCACTGTCTCCAGGAGACCTGCCAACCTTCCTGACAAGACATTTGGAGCTCCAGGTAATAGCTGTAGTGAAGAGGGCACAGGACTTAAACCAATTCAATACTTTTAATGTGTAATTCTTACTTATACCAATTCCAGTAGCTGCTGTTCAGTGTTGCCACATGGCGACAAATACGCATACTGTCACAGATAACGAAGTCTGAACTCTTACTTATTGTACTATGTTTGATAGTTGCCTATAAATATAATTTATCTATTTTGGCAGAGGGATACATTTACTTCGACCTGTTCAACCAGAATGTGGGCAGTAATCTGGTACGCCTCATCTCCCCCATGATCACTGCCATGGAGGAGCAGACCCTCTGCTTCACATTCTGGTTTGCTGTGTTTGGAGCAGGCGAGTCTGCTGAGCTGAGAGTCATACGACAGGAGAACAGCTCCAGTGACAATGGCGAGGCACCTCCACAAGAAAAGGCACAAAAATTATAATCTTACTTTTCTTTTCCTTCTTCAATTAACTAACTCCATGAAGCAGAGCACTTCTTGAGAAATCTGCATTCTATGAATTTCTGGTCTCCTAGCTCTTGAATAATGGTATTCCTTAGAGGCGTCAACATGACTTTACTGTTTGCAATGGCACCCATTTCCAACTCTTGTTTGTATTCTGCTGTTCTACAATCCTGTGTCCACTTTAGCTGAAATTAAGTGAACCAGAACAGTTTCACTGATACGCTGTCATGTTTACTCCCTATGACCACGTAGAAAGGTTATGTGCTTATCTGCGGTGTTGAATTAGATGTGGTAGGATGATGATGATGAATGATGTCTAAAGGCAAGGTTTCTGTCCCCGTTTTAATTTTCTCTGTCGCAGTTCTCTTGGAAACAGTCGGTCAGCATGGCTGAAGCATCCAGTCTAAAAGTGTTTTCTGCATCTCTGTCGCAGTTCTCTTGGAAACAGTCAGTCAGCATGTCTGAAGCATCCAGTCTACAAGTGTTTTCTGCACAACAGTCGGTCAGCATGGCTG
This sequence comes from Zootermopsis nevadensis, assembly GCF_000696155.1. Next base: position 63,814 of record NW_019059667.1, on the reverse strand, counting down.
AAGCATCTAGTCTAAAAGTGTTCTCTGCACCAAAAACTAGCCTACTTGTAGGTCTGTACTGGGCCTTTCATTCATCAACAAAGTCCCTTTATGTTATGTTTATACACAGTTTTTTCCATGTTTCCACCAAATTCCACCACAAAAGATACGACTTCACCTCTGGTTAACACAGAGTGTAACCGACAATGATGTCACACAATTATATTTCTGCGAAAACTGTTACAAGCAGGTATGGGTCCTGGATGCTAAACTTATGGACACCAGCCGTCCAACTTGGTTTCCAGCGCAGGTAGCAGTGGATTCTCAGACTGACTTCCGCCTCCTGCTGGAAGGTCAGGCTACGAACGGCGGCTTCGCAGTGGATGACCTCATGTTCTCTCCAGGCTCCTGTTCAAGTGAGTTCACTCTTCAGGTGTAATGCTGATGTAACTTCTAATTCGTAGTTGTAATTAACATCCCTGTGTTTCCTTTCAGCTCGACCTGGAAATGCTGCTGTGAAAAGCCAAGAGTTGCAGTAACAAGACTAAGTCATGTAGCTGAGCCATAACTGGCAGCGTATGGATAAACCATAATGCATACCTACTCATCTCTTTCTTCTTGATCTGACACGCTAACAGTGTCTTTTGCTGAACCAATATACTAAATGAATGTCAAATGAATGGCTGTATTGTTAGAAATGCTTGAAAATTAAATTACCTCCTAATGAACAATATCTAGAAACTCACAGAAGAGAAATTTCCTTCTGTTCACCACAGGAGTGATTGAATCCTTTTAGGAATGTGAAAGATGATGAAAGAGGCCATTGGCTTCCAATATAGCTTCAAAGCTGCTATTAACATTGCTTCCTTTAATTTTGATTGAGATTCGTGTGACCAACAGTGGGTGGACTCACAAAATGCACATAAAACTAAAAGCCTTATATTTTGCAACAGATAACGTACCACATCACCCACTTCCTGGCTATACTACTAAGGGTTATCCCACAGGATCTTGTGCAATGTTTTCAGAAAAGAGGGTAAAAGGGAGATTTGGGGTTTTCAGTGGTGAAGACATCAGTGCTGTTTTTCTGGGTTGTGGCACAATGTGGACTTGCAGGTACATACATTTTTCTCTGAAATGTTGGTATCTACCTTTGAGCCCACATGTTGCCAAGGACCATCCAACTCCCTTCTCTTGTCCTCCCTGTCACAAGCAAACTCTCTTCCAAAACATATTCAATTACATTTACCATATTCTACCACAGTATCAGAATAAATTCTGAATTCCAACATGTCTGAGGACTTAATCCAAGAAAATCAGCATATATACACACACACACACACTGTAGTGGACTTATGAGCTGAGGTGAAGTACCTGGCCACCACCCTACACTGGCACCAGAATGCTGCAGTCTCAAAGGATCTTAGCTTTCTGCAGTGAGAAACAGTGCTACTCTTTGATGCCTCACTATAACTCCTGAAGTTGATCAAACATTTGAGAGGTTTATGGAAACAACCATAGACATCTAGAGGACTTGCAAGTACTATAAATTATGGGTTCAGGCAAACAGCCACCCAAGTTTTTAATTGAAGTGACACAGAATGACCAAGGAGTGTGAAAAGGTAGAACCAGGGCTAAGAACAGTGCAGAAGAAAGCACCACATACAGATAATTGGGACTGTGATATGTGGAGAATCAGGAATTAATTCAGTAAATAATCAGTTGTACTCATAATAGTGTGTAATGCTTGTGTTAAGAACCCACTGTGTAATCACCAATTATGTCACTATATGTAATTATACTTAAATTCATACCAAACATTAAACTGTTCCAGATAAAAATGGTATAAATGACTAGAGACATTATGCTACTACTTATTAGAGTCTCACTGATGTAAGATGTATTAAATTCTAACAGTGAAACAAGAATGTTCAGTGAAAATTATTATCAACAAAGAAGGCATTACCTCAGCTATTTCATAAGTCAAAGAGTAGATGTACACAACTTCAAACCTCTGTATCGTCCAGTGCAACATAAATAGTTTGGAAGGATTTGTATCAATTTAATCAATTGAAGTGATTTGACTTAATCAAAATAAAGAAAGCATCATCATTTCGTTTTACCTTTTATAATATAAAAGTCCTGTAATGCAAGATGGCTTTATGGTTGACACGCTCCATTCCTCTGAATTTATTTTATGATGAATATTACAGGTACTATAACATAACTCCCAATATCCAGTTCATTCAACCAGAAATTTCATGCACACAACATTTAGATTACAGTGGGCTGTAAAGTTACTGTGCTTTTGATAATTCAGGTAAATATTTATGAAACATATAAGGCTGTGTGTGTTTCTTTGTTAAGTACAATAAATTTCTCTTGTAGTATTTAAGGAGTCAAAACTGTATTTTAGGGCAACAAGGGAAGACTTAAATTTTAAGAATAATAAAGGGTTATTGAGATATTGGCCTACTCATGAGTTGGCATTCTGCAAAAAAAAAAAAAAATATATATATATAGGCTTACGTTAACGCTGCACAGATTTGTTTACAATACATCGAGGAATAAATTAAGAAATGCATAAATAGCAAATTCATCTTCAGTCCAGTTTTATTCCACAGGTTCAGCTTGTGCAGGTCGAGCTAAAAGAAAAATCATGGCTATTAATACGTAGTTCTGAATCTGCGATTTGACAAACACAAAGACAGTCACAGGTCTACAACTTAATCTGATAATAAATGACACTATTTAATAACTTAGACATGGTTATATTGAGAGGATGAAGCAGTAGTGGCTTACTGCATACTCGCTGTACTGAATCACGCCGCAACTCTCCAAAGTAATTGGTTTCACCAGAGATCCGAGCTAGGTGTTCTGAACACAATACCTGTCCAAGGGTCAGAATTTATACCACAAATCATGAATATTGGGTAAAAGTTGCAGACAGCCAACTCAATGTGACTAGTAACCACCTGGTGGTGTAACTGGATGGTTTTGTACCAGTAAAACTCAATGTGACTAGTAACCACCTGGTAGTATAACTGGATGGTTTTGTACCAATACCACTCTCTTATCAAACCTTACCTGAACCACTTCAACCAAGTCTTTGTTCTTAAGATCCACTTTAATATTATCCTCATATCCCCATCTTGATCTACAAATTAACTTTCAGGTAACCTGCTCCTCCATCCTAGTATTTATATACAGTCTATCGTACAGTCCCTCAGTTGTGTCTACCCACAAATCCATTAAGTTATTTCAGTCTCTTGTACGCTGCTTCTTTTATTGATATCATAAATATGGATCAATATCAATTTGAATTTCAACCAGTGTGAATCATTAAGAGGTTTTTTTTATATCATATCCATGACAACGCAGTTAAATGGACCAAGTCATCACCTTTCACTCAGACTACTTACTTTTACAAGTCCCAGGGAATGTCTTAATATCATCAACAGCAAATCCTCCATTGCTTGCCCGACCTTTCAACATGATTACAAATGGTGATCTTGCATCTACAGTAAACTGGGCAGGTGTCCAGGTTGGATGTGATGAATCATACCCATCTGCTGTCATCTTCCACAATAAGGTTACCATCTGGCCTGCCGAACTGCCAGGGTCCGCCTTGAACACGTGAAGCCGTGTGGTGTCACCGGCCCCAAAGGCAGCATACCAAAAAGTGAAGCACAAATCGTCATAGCCCTCGCCATCCATGACCGGGGACAACATCCTGACTTCTCTCTGCTGCTGGTTGGTTGTGAAGATGTCAAAGAAGATGTAGCCCTCTGCACACCAAAAATTCATTTGATGAAAAATAAACTAGCAGATTAGTAAAAAAAGGCATTAATTTTCTAAAAAAAAAATATAATAACGCAGGGGCAGTCAGTAGTAACATTTAATAATTTTATTCTCTACCCAGTCCCTGCTGGATTATACAGTCCAGGGACATGTTCTAGAGGATCCTGACAGCCATCCTCACAAGGGCATGAAAGGAGGAAAATTATATTTCTTTCTAGAGTGAAATTCTGAAGGACCTTAAGGAAATACATAAGCTTGTACTTTTAAAACTCGTGGTTGCCTCTTTGCTAAATAGTATTCGTCCAAACTTCTTAGAACTAAAGACCCACCAGCTCTGAGGCAAGGCTGTGGCACGCAGAGAGGACGTACCTCCGCACCAGTAACCTCACCTGATGTACCAAAAGTTTTATCGGGGAGCTCTGCTGGGCGGTGCATGTCGAAGGCGACCTGCCACGACATGAGTTGCTCGCCAGAGTCTGACAGTGTCGCATTGCGCCAGCCACAGATTCCACGCTCAAAGGAGCAGTCCTCTGGGCGTACTGTTGCATGGTGGGGTCTCACTAAACAGAACACAATGTATATTATCAAAACTGTTTCCATGACAATTATTTCAATGTTATGTTAATATGTCCATGATTAGACTCAAAAGCAACCTCTTCCAACAAAAATAACACTTACTGTTGCAGTGTCCCTCATGAAAGGAAATATCATCAATAGAAATGGCACCATTGGCTCTGTTTGGGCCCCACATCCCCTCAAATACCACCTGAAATCAAGAGACATGCATAATTACTGCAAATGTTCACTTCTTAATTTTTGTTTTATACCCTGCTTATTTATTTTCCACTAACTAATTTAGTGAGTTACTGAAATAACAGTAAATATATTAGCAGGCATGTGTAAAAAAGTTATGATATCACAATTTTATACAATGTATAATTCTAAAAGTTATCAGTGTCAAGCAATACCACAGGGAAATGAGTTTCAAGATGATACTAGGAGAGAAACACTCCAGAAATGATCATTATTCTCGTCGGAAAATGTTGTTATACCATCAGTTTTCCAAAATATAAAGAGAGAAATTCAATGTTTTGGACAGCTCATAATGAGGAAGTTGTCATTTTGCACAGGCCACCCAGAATATCTAGAGTTGCATGCTACAATTGTCTGGACATGTAACACGAAGACGTAGCTCAGGTAACTCAGGCTATGTTGCGAGGTGACAGCTAGTGTCATGCCATACCTCTGTGGTCCACTAACAGAGTTATTTCCTTCATCTTCAACATTTTATAAATTGTGCCTTGTGGCCTGTTCCAGTTCAGAATTAGCGTAACATTTCGTAGGTCTCCTTACATGGAGGGATCGGCCAATCACTAATGTTTGTCTACACAGAACAGCACAACAAAAAATGCAGATATACGTCCATTACCAGACAGTTAATTATGTTGGTGTAGCACACTAAGCATAGTGATTATGCTACAGGCCAGACAACCAAGGTTAAATTTCTAGCGGGGCATCATTCTTCTCATCACACAAATCCCAGACTGACTCTGGGGCCTGCCTCTTTATTTCTTTACTCATTTATTTATTTTGTGGCTGTGGTGAGCCGATTCCAACCATGGGTCTGTAACCTGTAATCTCTCTCACCTTGTAGCTACTGTTTTCTTTGATAGGAACCTGGCCATAGTTCCAAGTAGGGCCCTGGTTATTTGTGAGCTGCCAGATGGGTACAGACGTGTGGCCCTTTCCAACCAGCAACAGGATGCGAAGAACTCCAAGGCTCGGTCCGCCTAAGTCTATGAAGGGCTCATGCATGAAGTACCTGCAGAATGCCACATCATTCCATTTAAGATCGCACAAATTCCATGCACCCTGGCCTCGTAATCTGAATTAACATTAAGTAACGAGAGAGCGAGTGAGAATTCAGATAGTATCAAAAGAGAACTGTGACTTGTGAGTTTAGAAGAGGCTGAAGAAATACATGAAACTCATGCTGATTAGTAGCTAACATCTGTCTGTACCACATGACAACATCTTATTTTTTACACGGTTTTCACAGATCACTGAGAAATTGTTATACCCACACAGACTAATGCTCAAATAATAGTGCGAGTAATTTCAAATTCTTGTCACTACACAATGATCCTATTGTGCCAAACCCTAAGAAGGGGTGGAAAAATTTATCAAAGTTGTGGTTTATTCCAATTCACTTTTGTAATATAGAGAACCACCCATATTTACTGTATGGAAAATGTATTAAAAATTAGTTGACATATTATAAATGAAACTATATAGGCCTGTGCTCACCAAAAACAGAGACACTGTGGCTCCTCAGATCCTGGGAATTCCAGAGATATCAGCCGAGCGGCACTCCCAGTTGGCTGCAACAACTTCTTTCCAAGATTCAGGTAGTATTCTGCAAGACACAAGTTTGAACCCTTACACAAAACTGTAAGTTTGTGATGCTGGATGTATATATTGTACAGACATAACCAAAACTGGTTATTTAGCAGGAATTGTTAAGCATCAAATGAGCGTGAATAAGTGTTGCCTGTTTCATGGTGTCGTCTACTACGTTGGCATTCACCTACAGAGTACGAAGAACACTTGCCCTGTGCATGGAAACAGAGTGATACTAGTCTCAACATTCTCATAGACCGTGACTTTAAGACTGTCCTTCCATCTAATCCCAAGTGGTCTCTTACCTTTAGGTTTTGGAATTAATATTTTGTATCCATTTATCATCTTTCCTATGAGTGCTATATGACCTGTGTACCCCATCATCCCTGGACCAGGTTCCATCTGTTACACTGCAGCATCAAATCTCTTTTGGGTTTGCACGTTGCCTGCAATATGCTGAATCACAACAGGTGCCAAGGTTTATTGTCTACAAAGTTAAAATCCTAGAATCCCACTCCCGTAAATAAGATATTCCACCGTCTTCCCAATTGATTCATCGAACGCAGCAAGCCCATGTAACTGAAATAACCCCCAAAGTACGAACATTTTTCCTGCACTGATTCAAAAGTCGCTGGGTGCAGAACTACAGTTTTATGTTACCATTTTGATTGCCGCCAGTTTGGATACTCCCAGAGGGCCTACGCTGGAAGCGAGTGTTCTGTGTTCTAATGGGTGTTCTCTGCCAATGTATTTTGTCAAGGCCCTTCACCACCTGACTGTTAACCCAGCCACACTCATCGACTTCAAATGTGCAGTCCCCAGCTGTAGGTGCTGCTACCTGTGGGGCAACTGAAACAAATGACACTCATGGTTTAGAAGAGTGAGTTTGAAACTTCTGGTGCTTTGAACACTTTTATGAATGTTATTGGTCTACTAAGTTGACTTACATCGCATGGGCAAAGAAACTATAAATTAGATTTTTAATGTACATGCTGAAAGATTTGGAGATACTGTATCATTTATTAAAGCCAATGTAAAGGATAAATTTATAGGAGAATCAGCGTAATGTAATTGCCTTTCTAATATAAGTAAATGTTTCAAACTGTGTGTGTCTGTGCGCGAGTGTGTGGGGTAACCTGACATCATTAACGCAATACAAAAAAAAAACATATATATTTTTTAAATATGTGTCTGCTGTTCGCATGTCATTGTGAAGCCTTCGCAAAGTTATCCAATTTCATGTTTTTCAGTGAGTGAACAAGCACATGATAAATAATGCTTAATGGTTTAGGTCTTTGCTAGGAACACGGCTTTTTCCTCATGGCCAATGCGCTACTGTTCTGAATGTGCTTTAGTGTACCTAGCACCGTTAAAATTTTATTAATTTAAACTTTTTCTCTCTCAACGCACATTAAATAAAGCATGCAGGCCAAAGTTTCTGATTTAAATCTAAAATTCTGCTTTGTATTATAAATTTATAAATTTCTTACTAATGCATTGGTCTGCCAAGCATAATCTGTATTTGGGAAATTTGTTTCAAATGCCACTTTGGACATGGATTTTGATTTTATGTGCTGAATTGATTCACCATTTAATAAGGTCGACTGTTCTGTCTAAACAGACAGCTTTGATTTGAGGAGGCTTAGGCTTGAAACGGACTGAAGAATTTAGATATCTGACAATTAACATACCTGGACAAGGACCCTGTGCGAATGTCACGTCATCCACTGCAATGTCACTCATGCCCATGTTGCCTACAGAAGCTTCTAGAACAACCTGCATTAAAGAGGAACACAAGGATATTGGCTGACAGACAGCTGTCGATTTTGTTTTCCTTTTACACTTACACAACAACAGAAATTTGAGTTTTCTTAAGAAATTATTTTTCATAATTAACCTGTACTGGAATGCAAGTTAAAAATGATAAAACTAAAGGGGCATCAATAAATATGGGTTTTGAACTGATACACGAGAGTTTGTAATAAACACAGCAATGTTGGCTTTACCACTTCAATCTCCACTTACGGATAAATTACCTGCCGTACGGGCAAACAATGATCAACAGTATTTTGAACTCACAATTCATCCATTGCATCATTAAACAAGCGAAGGAAAGGACTGAGATGATGTCATTCAGTGCTACATATCCTCTGAAACTGATGCATCATCATTACATAAACTTAGAAACTATCTGTGGATCTTCAACTTTACGGCCAACTATTACGACAATACTCGCACGTCTACAGCAAAATCCAGGAAG
>NW_019059667.1:7129-49887 GCF_000696155.1 Zootermopsis nevadensis | reverse complement strand
AGTATCGGTGTACCTTGGCTACTTACGATTCGAGACAGCTGAGCCCCCGCGGGCGAGGCGCCCCGTGTCCACAGCAGAGCTCCCAGCAGCACCAGGATCCCGCCCATTGGTGCCCCTAGAAAACGTTACAAGACATTCACGATGGATGCAGAGTTGTTTATTCAACGGCGCTGTATCGGCTGGAGAGCTTGCAGTGTCGCCCTGTAGCTCGCTTGCAGTCACCACAATCGGTTCTCCGTCACATGTGTCGGTCAACGCAGGTTTCTACTCGACCCACAAAGCAGCACCAGCGATGAAACAGGCGGTGGGTGGTTCTCCCCTCGAACACAGTTCGATAACTCGCATGGCCTGTCTCCCCCGGTACGAACGTGAACTAATTGTTCGTCAATTGCTGTGTCAGTGCGTCAGCCGGTTTTATTGACACTGCACTCCACGGAAAGACCTCCTTAAAAATCTGATAGTTTCTACTCGAGCCACGAAAGTCCTTGATCCCTATCTTCCGGGTTGTACCGCCGCGGTAGAAGTTTACCAACCTTCACTCATAGCCCTGAAGTTGGAGACAGCAAGGACTTTTAAAACATTGGTTAACTTCTACCAGACTACACGATGCCACGACACAGAAGACAGCCATCTTCGTACTCGCCCCCGTGAAAACCTCGAATCCTACTTGGGAAAATTCTTATAAAACTTTTCAGCCAGCTGATTCCAGTCCACCTCGGTATATTTACTGAGGTCACTTTTAATAATATCTTTTCTTCACATATTCCGAATAAAATTCTGTACATTTTTCTTTCGCCGTGAGTGCTACACGCTCAGCCCATCCAATTATTTATAAAAAAACTTCACCCCTTTGCCTTCCACGTTCGTAGAAAACAATGGGTAAAATTGGGTCAGAGTTGTGTACAGTCAGGACGAAATATACTGCACCTGACGCCAGAAAGTCAGTCTTACCGAAGGAGGCCCGTCGGTTTGTGAAGGGTCGTCCACCCGCAACACACCTGACTGATCAATAACATTGTGACTCTGTGGCCTCGACAATAACGCATCGTCTGTAGATGAACTGATCAAGCGACGTGAAACGACGTCTCTACGTCCCAATTCGGCAGTTAAAAACAGTCACAGGTGAACCACGAACGATTCGCGTTAATTGCTTACGCAATTACTGTTTACACATGACGTACTGTTTAGGTCAAAACAAAATGGCGCCAGCTAAATTACTTACTTTGAACACGGGCCTAATTTTAACTACAATTTTTATTGTTTTAAAATATATTTAACGAAATATTTCGATCTCGCAGGCTATTGTAGATAATGAACCTTCGGGCTCAGCAAAAGACGGTGACTGGAAGCTCTGTTAATGGTATCTTGGGCGCAAATCCGTCTTAAGACTTAGAAAGACGTTTCGGAGTTTTTTTTCTGTGTTTCGGTCTGAAGTTACAGACCTCACGATGGCTTAATTTCTGCTGAAACTTACCGGTTGTCTAGATAACTCTTCAACATAAGAGATTACGGGTGAAATCGAACTGTGTCGCACCAACAATAAAGCAATACTATAAATTCATATTTGTAATAGTTTAATTAATGAGATGATAAAGTTGCGTCATATTGTGATAAATATATATTTGTTTAAATCTTGTCAGTCACAATCACAATAAAATTCCTATTAAATATTAAAATATTATAAAATATTTAATTTTTAAATTTTAAATTTTTAAATTTTAAATATTTTATATATTTAATAGGAATTTTATTGTGATTGTGACTGACAAGATTTAAACAAATATGTTTAATTAATGGTTAAGGCGTATAACACTGTACTATCTTGTGGCTGTAGTGAGAATCACCGCACAACAATTCATTCTCTTGCGAATTCAGTTGTCGTGTTTAATAAACCTCACGCCGTTGGCCAGGAAACGGAAACAAAACAATTTGATGTGCGTGTGTAAACCCGCGATACGTGTGTAAGAGCTTTCCAGACAGGATATATCGACACAATATGAACAGTTATTAAAATTTCTCATGTTCCCACATAAAAGTGTTACGTTCCAAACGCGGCATTAACTGTCGCACCCACACCAAAACTGGATAAAACCGACCTTTACGTGTCCGTGCACAATATTTTCTGACTCACGACGTAGTACTTCAAGCTGAGACCACAATTTCTTCCAGAAATCAACCACTGCATTCAAAAACATTCCACTGTTTTTTCAAACAACTATTATATCAAATGTAGATTATCAGCCAGTTAACGACAGTGAATAGACTGATACCATATAATTTGAAATAAGAAATAAGTCTGTTTGATTTGTTTTAAAAGGAAGCTAGCGTGTTGTCTCGGAACGTGGGACGGAGCCGAATTTTAAAATTGATTCCCGTTGGAACTAAATGTAGATTATCAGCCAGTTAACGACTGTGAATAAACTGATACCATATAATTTGAAATAATAAATAAGTCTGTTTGATTTGTCGGAACCGGATTTTAAAATTGATTCCCGTTGGAACCAGATCGTAGAAACAGACAGAACACAGTCGAAAAGGTTCAACCTCGAACGGTCGAAACAGACGATATCGATATTAATTTAAGATAATGTCACCTCTAAATAAATATGGCTATTGTGTGTAAACACATAACTAACTAGATGGCTTACCGAAGCCGAAGGTTCATCACCGTATTAACCAAAGCCCTCCACCGGACCCTGTCCTGGGCCAACAAAATCCAGTCTCCTTCAACTCCTATCTCCCATAGATCCCGCCTGATATTATCCTCCCATCTACGTCTAGGTTTCCCCAGCGGTCTCTTCCACTCAGGCTCTCCAAACACTGTTTAAGAAAATCCTCCGGAAGAAGTAAATTAAAACGTGTATTTCGATACCGACTGAACAGCACTTTTCTAATCTCTTATTAACCACTCTTACTTACTTTGACGACGTACGAGCTGCTGCACGTTGGCTGGTGCCAGGAGCTACTGACCTCTAGCAACAAGCGCGCCACTCCAATCACAGAACTCATTCACAAATCGACTCATACTTTTATCGTTTGTTATTTCTGTTTCTGAATTACAGTATGTCCTGTGCGGAGATTATCTGAAATCGATTGAGATCTTAAGATAATTTGGGAGGTTCGGCTATTTTGAAGTTTGGCGGAAGGATACCATAGAAAATACCATACTTGCTTCCTTCTATACCCTCATTTTTGAACTTTGGCATATTGGCAGAATTGCATACATGGCGTTTTATAATACTGTCACCAAATTTGGCAAATTACAATATTTACATCACTTATGAAATCACAATATACACTTACCGAAAAAATAAAAATGTTATTTTTCTTTGTTGAGCACTTGAGTTCCTAATATCACCAGGAATGTAGCGTTTCCTTCTTGTCTCAGAAGCTGGAAAGCAACCTTTCTGTTACAATGAACTGTTCACACAGACCGCTCGATTCAACGATCGATGTACTATTGTGATATATTTCGATTAATCCGAAATCGATTTATAGTCATTCAGTTTTCACTCGATAATTTTTTCTCCAATTTCAAATTTATTTTCTTTCCTGTAACTGCTGGAAATACGTAGCCCATCCAAATGGCTACACTAATAAAAACTTATTTGGCTCAATTTGTCACTGCCTCACAGGAGCATACTAAACACTTACTAGTCATAACCGTTTACAATAATTAATAACTCAGCATTTTGCCTACAGAGAATATTCATGAGTTTCATATTATTCTCAGAACAAACTGCAATGTTTCATTTTGGGTAGGAAGCAAATATTATTAGGGCATGCTTCAACTTTGAAGGGTTAAACAATGTGAGGTTATAATTCACCACAGGATTCTGGGTACTTAACACAAACCACTGACACTGCTAACATTACTTTCTTCACTAAATGTAGGTCATCTGAGAATTCATCACAATCTGGTCGGAGTCATGAGGCTAGATACCATGGTTACATGTGCCGCAATGTGCCCAGTACCAGTTAGTTGTTACTTGACATCAGAGATGGAGACAGGACGTCCGCATGGTGCCATCACCCAAAAACGAGACAAGAAATGAACTGCCACTCTCATCCATTTGGAGCCTAAACCAATTCCATGAAATCTGTATCATAAAACTGGATAAGTGTTATAAGAATGCCTCGGTTTCAAACTCAAGGTCATTCACCTGAAACAGCTGCACAACAATCATTTCATACAAGTCACAGTTTCCAGTTTTATTAAACAGATTTCACGTAACTGGTCTCCTTTCTGTATGATCTGCCTAGTGATGAAATGGACAAGGTGTAAGGACTTGAGAATGCAATAAATATGGAAACCACATGTTTACTTAAAATTGTATTCACAAAAATTAACTAATCTTATATAACACAGATAATTTTATACTGTAGGCTGCTCAAGATGTAACCACATATTGCGACATGTACGATCTGAACGCACTGTATAATAGTAGCAAAAGCTTTCATAAGCTCATTAGACAAGATAGAATTACACTGTAGATAAGAGAGCAACCAACTTCACAAAGTGGCAGCTCCTTGGAAATATAACTTAAAGCTCAAGATGGAAGATATGGCACTACAATGTCAGAGCAACACGTTTCAAGCAAATATGCCCTGAATGTTTGCATCATGAGACATAAAACTGTCACAAGCATATACTTATCAAAAGCACACCATGTGCATATGTGTCAGTCAGAATTTCCTGGGCATATTAAAACTCCAGTTTCTTTCACTTTTATGCCTATAAATGCCTACGGCCAAACTGTATTAAGATTGCAAGACCTCAAATTAAAAAAGTTGACAACATTCGGATACATCTGTCTGGAAATACAGCGACTCGCTGACCTGCACACGTAATGGATCAATTGCTGGACAACGAAGGAAGTTACTGATTGCCAAATGTAAAGGAACATAACTTGAGTTAAAGATGGTTATTAAAGATCTTAACTTCATCAGATATGACTTACTGCCTGTTCTTAATCAGAAGTAAGCATCCTTATAGAAAGAAGCATCTCATGTTCAAGATCCTTATTAACTTAGCCTTCTGTGCTCCAGTTTCCTCCAGCATAACTTTAAATGCAGTTGTAACACAAATTTCTTCATTAATTGAGCAATTTTATTTGTGCAAATTCTCACAAATTAAAATCTTTTAATAGAAAATAATGTTCATCCCAGGAAACATTGGCCTTCGTTAAACACGTTAACACCTGCACGAAGCTGAAAATAGTCAGTTTGTGATTAAAACATGACATGTTGTCAACTTCTTCTACACAAATATTTTACATGGTTATATTACAAGCTACGTTTAATATTAGGGAACAGACAGATTGACAAAACATGTTATTCTTGTGCAAGTACAACAAAAGATAACGTAAAGGAAACAGAAATTCAGAATGTGAAAAATAAGGCGACCTAACACGTTGCTTGTTATGGCCTCCTGCACTAAAAAATGGAAGACCATCATTTGGACCAATTTGGATGGAAGCAGTTCAGTTATACAAAACATGAAAAACAGATATATCAAAAATAGTTCAGAATGACCTTTGTTATGACAGGAATCAACGGGAATATATTGACACCCAAGTTCTAGTAAACCAAATTTAAATTTCCTATCCCAATACATTGTGCAGCAAACATGAATCAATGTAACAAATATGAAATTCCCTTTAACAATCCACATTTTAAGACACGTAACTCACAGTTATTCAAAAGAACCTGCATATGAGAATGTTAAATGTCTGAAAACATGTGAGAATGTCTCCTCAGAAATTAAACCCAATGTAATAAGGACAGACAAGTAATTTTCAATGCACATCTTGCCTGGAATGTCATGTAATATCCAAGAGATTCACTGTTAAATGCAAAAATGTGCCAATCTAATGCCAGCAGTGAGAAGAATACATGGATTCGAGCCAAGAGGTTTCTGATTAGTTAATGTCAGCACATGCGCATCATGGCATCACAAATAATACACACTGGGCAATTTATGAATGCTCCTTAACCTATATTTAATACAAAGTTTAAAGTATTCCAATAAAATAGCTATTCATTTTAAAAAAATCTCTGGAATGTTTCCAGATTATAATGCTAAATGTATACACAGATGACTGCTATGGATAAGTTCACCTTTCACTTATACAGCAGCAGTGAAAGTAAACATACTTTGTATGCAGTGAATAATTTAAAAGGGAGCAATGAAGTTTCTGTGCTACACTTGTATGGAGTATGTATTTGACATACATGAACAAGGTCTCAGAAGAATTTACTCTTTTTCAAGTGATGGAAACAATTTCCAGTCGTACCTCTACATAGTTCATCCAAATATCCAAAGAAATATATTCAGTATTCTCATGTTTATTTTAGCACGATTTCCCCCCACTTGAAAAAAAAAATATATATATGTGGCAGGAGTAAGTAACATGATTCCATATTACAGCACTGTAAAGACAGCATAATTTTGAAAACATAAACATGCTTAAAAAAATATAATACAGGCAGTTGTGTTATCAAAATTATGGACCACGCTGCCAACTGTATACATTCTAAAAGCAGAAACACTTTATTTCTAACACTGGGCCTACTTAAAAAAACATAAATGTTAATACATTCAGTCATCTTTCTAGAAACAGAGTAGTGACAAAGAGCAGCGTAAGTTCACATGATTTCTTCTGACAATAGCACACCGTTCTTTCACCATTTTACTGCCAACTTGACTAAGATCAGAAGATGGGTAGGTTTGTAATGCCTCGGGGGATGGTCTGTTATACATTTTCTGGCCTCTGTCAACCTCAGATACATCTAGAATCCATTTCTGAGGTGGAAATACCTGTAGGGCAGATCCCATTACTCCTAATGACGGTGTTCATGAGGACGATCACTGTCAGAGGGGCTATAGTCTAATATGGGCTCTGAATTGTTGTGGGGGCCAGATATATTTCACATCCCTGTTTTATCACTAACAGAAGTGTGAGTAGACGAATCTGCACACAGATATGACCAGGTGTTGATGCCAGGACCCTCTGAATAAGAGTCCATTGTCTTACCCAGAGACCACAAGTTCCCCACACATCAGAGGATAATACTTTTTTTTATTTGGGAACTGGATGAATCTATTTCAAAGTGACCATATGTCACAGAGACTCATAATATATATTCTAAAGTTCCAAAATTAAGTACCGATTAGTTACTCGCATTACAGACATACAAAATACGTAAGAAATGAATTATTAATAATTAATTCAGGCAGGCTATATTAAAACTGTGATTGGTGTTACCTGGGCATTAAGACACATATTACATCAAATTTGGAGTAGGTCCCACTTTCTTTGCCTTGTCATATTCAGTTATCGTTACCACCACCACCACCATCTAGCAGTCAAAGTGTTAGGCCACTTCTTGGAACATTTCAGGCTCATTTGTCCAAAAGTCTCTTTAAAGGCTGCCCTCAATTTCTTAATCCATGTGGTTTGAGTTTTTTTAAAGTTTCCATTCTGTGAACTTCTTGAATCCAACTAGTTTTATATTTCAAAATTTTGTTCCAAATGCATATAATTTTTACATACATTCTATTCTTAGTTTCGTTTACAGTCCATCCAAGTATACTCCACTGTTCTCATGAATTTCAGTTCAGATGCTGTGTTAATTTCTGTAAAAATCCCAATATTCATTTTTTATTATTTTTCCACCGCTTTTTATGATAACTCCATGGATCTGTCCACGCCCATGGCCTTGTATAACAGTTTGCAGTATGACAGACCTTTACAATGAGGGCTTGTTGGTCCTGCTACATGCGAAATCTCAAGATCTGTTTACCATCACAAAAAGAGTGATGCAGTGTCCGTCAATGTTCATGTTTCAAGCTCAAAAAAAAATTCACTACTGAAAATTTATTTTGAAGAGTAAAATGGTCTTTCGTTTGGCACCTTTCTATATGTAATACTTGCAGTGGCAGCACTGCAAACTCCAATAAATGAGACTTTGTGATGCAAAGCAAGATGGAACAAATACAAGCCCAGTAGCAGAAACTGCGCCAGTCCTACTACAAAACAATGCAACACTACAAGTTTGACATGTCAAGATGTCAGACAAATTTTCTCCTGTTTTACCCATTCTTATAATAGCCTACATTTCCATTAAACTTTGAAGTTGTAAAAAAAAAAAAAAAAAAGAATAATATTAACAGATTTATAAAAGCAATTATTACGTTCACAAATCTTCCAAATGCAAGAGCTGTGACTTCACTCTATACAAAGAACGCTCCTTCCAGCAGCATAAAAAAGGTAAGCAGAGAACTGAATGAATAATACAAAAGACAGAATTGTGACCATGCACGTTCCGAGGCATTTCAGTCAGGTGCTGAAATTCTCATTAAACTACATTACATAGTTTAGAAGTTATCTATGATTTGCTGAAGTAACGTTCATTATTTCTCCGCACTGTAAAATGACATCTAAGGTTACAGAATTGGTGCAGGAAATGGTTGTGCGCGCCAATCCATAATGTAACACACTTAATTTAAGAGGTTCATGGTTACAAAAATATCACATTGTCTGTGTTATCATGAACAATATCTCACTGCTCTCAAGGCAAAATTTCAGTCGCACTAGTACAACACTTTCATGTTTCCTACCATATCACCTTAACCAACAGCTTCAACTGTTCTTCACGTGAGTCAAAGTTAAAGAGACTCTTTTAGTTTAGAAGCGAACATTTAATTCTCTCAACATGCGCAGGACTAACCTTATTCAGTTCTTGCAGTACAACCATTTCAGCACTGGAGTTTCACATCTGTTCTTCCCTACAAAACATGAAATAAGGATTTCACTGTAACTGAAATATTAAGTAAATTTTAAGTGAGTACGAGAATTACCCTTATTCATCTTTTAAGCATTCTGCAGAAGAAAATACGTTCACTTTACATATAAAGTGAATTTTTGTCACAGATCTCAAAAGTAGAATGCACAATTTATGTTTTATAAAAATTAATTTAGTCAAATTTCTTTGCAAAAAATGTAAAGGTCTCATATAAAGAAACAGTTAACCGTGAGATGGAAAAGAAGTTAAAACTATTTATAGTCTCCACTGTCATGGATATGTCTTGTGAATTCTTGGTCCGATAGGTCAAAATATGTTAACCTAAGTAATATAATATTTTCTGCTAATATAAAACAATATACATTAAACTTACCAAATGGTATAGGCAATTCAGGATGGTTCTCTACAAGCATTAGTATAAATTATTCATAATAGAAAACATAGTTGTACAAAATATATATTATTCCCAAATGTGTGCGGTAGGTATTACGATGAGTGCCATTCTGTCGTGTTTGCTCCCTTCTGTCGCTGCGCAGTGACTCTGATGAGTACAGAGGGTCAACACTACTGACAACTTACAAGCAACTTTACTATGAAAACATGTGCATTCAGTCTACAAGCAAACTGATGTCTCATCACATCTTAATTACATTCCAAGAATTTAGAAGGCAAAAAGACCGTCATATCCACTTACGGAGCTGTTGCAAATTAAATATTTAATACTCCATCAATATAAAGCGTCACAGATGCAAACAAAACAATGAATATCATCACAATTCAAGATTAGACCATAGCAAGACATTTTTCACTGGAATGCCATCACAATACACAAAGAGTAATAAAATAAATAAATAAAATTAAAATTTTAAAAAATAATAATAATAAAAAGAAGACGCCGCCTAAAATGCTATTCTGCAAAGGAAGGAAGGACGTGCCTTGCCAACACTCCCTCAAATTTGGGGTATGACTCCTCTTTCCTCGTCAAGGCACTGACCCCAAGTTCTGCACAATACAGACAGGTCGCACCAGTAAAGCTTGATATTTGAAAGCAACGATGTTTTCAGCCACATCAGATTTCGCATCGCAGCGAAGTTGTAAATACACCATAAAGATAGAGCAGGCACAGCGCTTCCAAAAAAGTGAGACGAAACCTCATTGCCAGGAAATGTTTTTTTTGCGATATACTCATCAGAATCAGCGACATGCACACATACTTCATCAGAACAGACCGCAGTCCTTGAGGTTGTTCTTGATGATGACATCTGTGACAGCATCAAAGACAAACTGGATGTTGTTGGTGTCCGTAGCACACGTGAAGTGAGTGTAGATCTCTTTCTGATCTTTCCGTTTGTTGAGATTCTCAAACTTCAACTGGATGTACGCTGCAGCTTCTTCATACGTATTTGAACCTTAAGAAACACATTTTGCTTTCATTAAAATTTACTGTAGCCTTACTTTCAAGAGTAAAAAAAGTTTTAAACACTCGTATAATTCTCGGCACGAGTCTTAGGTCTGCTTTACCTGTATATTCCGGAAAGCAAATAGTCAAAGGACTCTTTGCTATTTTCTCCTCAAAAAGATCCTTTTTATTCAGAAACAGGATTATTGATGTTTCAACAAACCACTTGCTGTTACAGATAGAATCAAACAGCTTCATAGATTCAATCATCCGATTCATTTCCTCGTCTTCAGCTAAAACTAAGTCGTAACCTGCGGAGAAACATTGTTAAGTAGCGCGATAACTTTTGATTGGATGCGAAAATTGGTTGTCTATACTCAGATTATACTGCGCAATAGAGCTACGTGATATATCAATAACAGCGATTTGATAAAGTTACTCACAAATAATTGCCACTGCCAGTTACGTGAAGCTGATGTATACATTTCACTGGCTTGTGGCTGCGGTAGTTTCCCTCAGCCCACGTTACAGGCACCTCATAAATACGGCACAACAGTGCGCAAAACGAAAACTCACCTGACAGTGCCACACAGAATATGATTGCTGTCACACCTTCAAAACAGTGAATCCATTTCTTCCTTTCTGACCTCTGACCTCCAACATCAAACATCCTAATTTTTAAATTTTAAATATTTTATATATTTAATAGGAATTTTATTGTGATTGTGACTGACAAGATTTAAACAAATATGTTTAATTAATGGTTAAGGCGTATAACACTGTACTATCTTGTGGCTGTAGTGAGAATCACCGCACAACAATTCATTCTCTTGCGAATTCAGTTGTCGTGTTTAATAAACCTCACGCCGTTGGCCAGGAAACGGAAACAAAACAATTTGATGTGCGTGTGTAAACCCGCGATACGTGTGTAAGAGCTTTCCAGACAGGATATATCGACACAATATGAACAGTTATTAAAATTTCTCATGTTCCCACATAAAAGTGTTACGTTCCAAACGCGGCATTAACTGTCGCACCCACACCAAAACTGGATAAAACCGACCTTTACGTGTCCGTGCACAATATTTTCTGACTCACGACGTAGTACTTCAAGCTGAGACCACAATTTCTTCCAGAAATCAACCACTGCATTCAAAAACATTCCACTGTTTTTTCAAACAACTATTATATCAAATGTAGATTATCAGCCAGTTAACGACAGTGAATAGACTGATACCATATAATTTGAAATAAGAAATAAGTCTGTTTGATTTGTTTTAAAAGGAAGCTAGCGTGTTGTCTCGGAACGTGGGACGGAGCCGAATTTTAAAATTGATTCCCGTTGGAACTAGATCGTAGAAACAGACAGAACACAGTCGAAAAGGTTCAACCTCGAACGGTCGAAACAGACGATATCGATATTAATTTAAGATAATGTCACCTCTAAATAAATATGGCTATTGTGTGTAAGACACTAACTAACTAGATGGCTTACCGAAGCCGAAGGTTCATCACCGTATTAACCAAAGCCCTCCACCGGACCCTGTCCTGGGCCAACAAAATCCAGTCTCCTTCAACTCCTATCTCCCATAGATCCCGCCTGATATTATCCTCCCATCTACGTCTAGGTTTCCCCAGCGGTCTCTTCCACTCAGGCTCTCCAAACACTGTTTAAGAAAATCCTCCGGAAGAAGTAAATTAAAACGTGTATTTCGATACCGACTGAACAGCACTTTTCTAATCTCTTATTAACCACTCTTACTTACTTTGACGACGTACGAGCTGCTGCACGTTGGCTGGTGCCAGGAGCTACTGACCTCTAGCAACAAGCGCGCCACTCCAATCACAGAACTCATTCACAAATCGACTCATACTTTTATCGTTTGTTATTTCTGTTTCTGAATTACAGTATGTCCTGTGCGGAGATTATCTGAAATCGATTGAGATCTTAAGATAATTTGGGAGGTTCGGCTATTTTGAAGTTTGGCGGAAGGATACCATAGAAAATACCATACTTGCTTCCTTCTATACCCTCATTTTTGAACTTTGGCATATTGGCAGAATTGCATACATGGCGTTTTATAATACTGTCACCAAATTTGGCAAATTACAATATTTACATCACTTATGAAATCACAATATACACTTACCGAAAAAATAAAAATGTTATTTTTCTTTGTTGAGCACTTGAGTTCCTAATATCACCAGGAATGTAGCGTTTCCTTCTTGTCTCAGAAGCTGGAAAGCAACCTTTCTGTTACAATGAACTGTTCACACAGACCGCTCGATTCAACGATCGATGTACTATTGTGATATATTTCGATTAATCCGAAATCGATTTATAGTCATTCAGTTTTCACTCGATAATTTTTTCTCCAATTTCAAATTTATTTTCTTTCCTGTAACTGCTGGAAATACGTAGCCCATCCAAATGGCTACACTAATAAAAACTTATTTGGCTCAATTTGTCACTGCCTCACAGGAGCATACTAAACACTTACTAGTCATAACCGTTTACAATAATTAATAACTCAGCATTTTGCCTACAGAGAATATTCATGAGTTTCATATTATTCTCAGAACAAACTGCAATGTTTCATTTTGGGTAGGAAGCAAATATTATTAGGGCATGCTTCAACTTTGAAGGGTTAAACAATGTGAGGTTATAATTCACCACAGGATTCTGGGTACTTAACACAAACCACTGACACTGCTAACATTACTTTCTTCACTAAATGTAGGTCATCTGAGAATTCATCACAATCTGGTCGGAGTCATGAGGCTAGATACCATGGTTACATGTGCCGCAATGTGCCCAGTACCAGTTAGTTGTTACTTGACATCAGAGATGGAGACAGGACGTCCGCATGGTGCCATCACCCAAAAACGAGACAAGAAATGAACTGCCACTCTCATCCATTTGGAGCCTAAACCAATTCCATGAAATCTGTATCATAAAACTGGATAAGTGTTATAAGAATGCCTCGGTTTCAAACTCAAGGTCATTCACCTGAAACAGCTGCACAACAATCATTTCATACAAGTCACAGTTTCCAGTTTTATTAAACAGATTTCACGTAACTGGTCTCCTTTCTGTATGATCTGCCTAGTGATGAAATGGACAAGGTGTAAGGACTTGAGAATGCAATAAATATGGAAACCACATGTTTACTTAAAATTGTATTCACAAAAATTAACTAATCTTATATAACACAGATAATTTTATACTGTAGGCTGCTCAAGATGTAACCACATATTGCGACATGTACGATCTGAACGCACTGTATAATAGTAGCAAAAGCTTTCATAAGCTCATTAGACAAGATAGAATTACACTGTAGATAAGAGAGCAACCAACTTCACAAAGTGGCAGCTCCTTGGAAATATAACTTAAAGCTCAAGATGGAAGATATGGCACTACAATGTCAGAGCAACACGTTTCAAGCAAATATGCCCTGAATGTTTGCATCATGAGACATAAAACTGTCGCAAGCATATACTTATCAAAAGCACACCATGTGCATATGTGTCAGTCAGAATTTCCTGGGCATATTAAAACTCCAGTTTCTTTCACTTTTATGCCTATAAATGCCTACGGCCAAACTGTATTAAGATTGCAAGACCTCAAATTAAAAAAGTTGACAACATTCGGATACATCTGTCTGGAAATACAGCGACTCGCTGACCTGCACACGTAATGGATCAATTGCTGGACAACGAAGGAAGTTACTGATTGCCAAATGTAAAGGAACATAACTTGAGTTAAAGATGGTTATTAAAGATCTTAACTTCATCAGATTTGACTTACTGCCTGTTCTTAATCAGAAGTAAGCATCCTTATAGAAAGAAGCATCAGAGCATCTCATGTTCAAGATCCTTATTAACTTAGCCTTCTGTGCTCCAGTTTCCTCCAGCATAACTTTAAATGCAGTTGTAACACAAATTTCTTCATTAATTGAGCAATTTTATTTGTGCAAATTCTCACAAATTAAAATCTTTTAATAGAAAATAATGTTCATCCCAGGAAACATTGGCCTTCGTTAAACACGTTAACACCTGCACGAAGCTGAAAATAGTCAGTTTGTGATTAAAACATGACATGTTGTCAACTTCTTCTACACAAATATTTTACATGGTTATATTACAAGCTACGTTTAATATTAGGGAACAGACAGATTGACAAAACATGTTATTCTTGTGCAAGTACAACAAAAGATAACGTAAAGGAAACAGAAATTCAGAATGTGAAAAATAAGGCGACCTAACACGTTGCTTGTTATGGCCTCCTGCACTAAAAAATGGAAGACCATCATTTGGACCAATTTGGATGGAAGCAGTTCAGTTATACAAAACATGAAAAACAGATATATCAAAAATAGTTCAGAATGACCTTTGTTATGACAGGAATCAACGGGAATATATTGACACCCAAGTTCTAGTAAACCAAATTTAAATTTCCTATCCCAATACATTGTGCAGCAAACATGAATCAATGTAACAAATATGAAATTCCCTTTAACAATCCACATTTTAAGACACGTAACTCACAGTTATTCAAAAGAACCTGCATATGAGAATGTTAAATGTCTGAAAACATGTGAGAATGTCTCCTCAGAAATTAAACCCAATGTAATAAGGACAGACAAGTAATTTTCAATGCACATCTTGCCTGGAATGTCATGTAATATCCAAGAGATTCACTGTTAAATGCAAAAATGTGCCAATCTAATGCCAGCAGTGAGAAGAATACATGGATTCGAGCCAAGAGGTTTCTGATTAGTTAATGTCAGCACATGCGCATCATGGCATCACAAATAATACACACTGGGCAATTTATGAATGCTCCTTAACCTATATTTAATACAAAGTTTAAAGTATTCCAATAAAATAGCTATTCATTTTAAAAAAATCTCTGGAATGTTTCCAGATTATAATGCTAAATGTATACACAGATGACTGCTATGGATAAGTTCACCTTTCACTTATACAGCAGCAGTGAAAGTAAACATACTTTGTATGCAGTGAATAATTTAAAAGGGAGCAATGAAGTTTCTGTGCTACACTTGTATGGAGTATGTATTTGACATACATGAACAAGGTCTCAGAAGAATTTACTCTTTTTCAAGTGATGGAAACAATTTCCAGTCGTACCTCTACATAGTTCATCCAAATATCCAAAGAAATATATTCAGTATTCTCATGTTTATTTTAGCACGATTTCCCCCCACTTGAAAAAAAAAATATATATATGTGGCAGGAGTAAGTAACATGATTCCATATTACAGCACTGTAAAGACAGCATAATTTTGAAAACATAAACATGCTTAAAAAAATATAATACAGGCAGTTGTGTTATCAAAATTATGGACCACGCTGCCAACTGTATACATTCTAAAAGCAGAAACACTTTATTTCTAACACTGGGCCTACTTAAAAAAACATAAATGTTAATACATTCAGTCATCTTTCTAGAAACAGAGTAGTGACAAAGAGCAGCGTAAGTTCACATGATTTCTTCTGACAATAGCACACCGTTCTTTCACCATTTTACTGCCAACTTGACTAAGATCAGAAGATGGGTAGGTTTGTAATGCCTCGGGGGATGGTCTGTTATACATTTTCTGGCCTCTGTCAACCTCAGATACATCTAGAATCCATTTCTGAGGTGGAAATACCTGTAGGGCAGATCCCATTACTCCTAATGACGGTGTTCATGAGGACGATCACTGTCAGAGGGGCTATAGTCTAATATGGGCTCTGAATTGTTGTGGGGGCCAGATATATTTCACATCCCTGTTTTATCACTAACA
The DNA here is from genome assembly GCF_000696155.1 of Zootermopsis nevadensis. Next base: position 33,870 of record NW_019059667.1, on the reverse strand, counting down.
GAAGTGTGAGTAGACGAATCTGCACACAGATATGACCAGGTGTTGATGCCAGGACCCTCTGAATAAGAGTCCATTGTCTTACCCAGAGACCACAAGTTCCCCACACATCAGAGGATAATACTTTTTTTTATTTGGGAACTGGATGAATCTATTTCAAAGTGACCATATGTCACAGAGACTCATAATATATATTCTAAAGTTCCAAAATTAAGTACCGATTAGTTACTCGCATTACAGACATACAAAATACGTAAGAAATGAATTATTAATAATTAATTCAGGCAGGCTATATTAAAACTGTGATTGGTGTTACCTGGGCATTAAGACACATATTACATCAAATTTGGAGTAGGTCCCACTTTCTTTGCCTTGTCATATTCAGTTATCGTTACCACCACCACCACCATCTAGCAGTCAAAGTGTTAGGCCACTTCTTGGAACATTTCAGGCTCATTTGTCCAAAAGTCTCTTTAAAGGCTGCCCTCAATTTCTTAATCCATGTGGTTTGAGTTTTTTTAAAGTTTCCATTCTGTGAACTTCTTGAATCCAACTAGTTTTATATTTCAAAATTTTGTTCCAAATGCATATAATTTTTACATACATTCTATTCTTAGTTTCGTTTACAGTCCATCCAAGTATACTCCACTGTTCTCATGAATTTCAGTTCAGATGCTGTGTTAATTTCTGTAAAAATCCCAATATTCATTTTTTATTATTTTTCCACCGCTTTTTATGATAACTCCATGGATCTGTCCACGCCCATGGCCTTGTATAACAGTTTGCAGTATGACAGACCTTTACAATGAGGGCTTGTTGGTCCTGCTACATGCGAAATCTCAAGATCTGTTTACCATCACAAAAAGAGTGATGCAGTGTCCGTCAATGTTCATGTTTCAAGCTCAAAAAAAAATTCACTACTGAAAATTTATTTTGAAGAGTAAAATGGTCTTTCGTTTGGCACCTTTCTATATGTAATACTTGCAGTGGCAGCACTGCAAACTCCAATAAATGAGACTTTGTGATGCAAAGCAAGATGGAACAAATACAAGCCCAGTAGCAGAAACTGCGCCAGTCCTACTACAAAACAATGCAACACTACAAGTTTGACATGTCAAGATGTCAGACAAATTTTCTCCTGTTTTACCCATTCTTATAATAGCCTACATTTCCATTAAACTTTGAAGTTGTAAAAAAAAGGATAATATTAACAGATTTATAAAAGCAATTATTACGTTCACAAATCTTCCAAATGCAAGAGCTGTGACTTCACTCTATACAAAGAACGCTCCTTCCAGCAGCATAAAAAAGGTAAGCAGAGAACTGAATGAATAATACAAAAGACAGAATTGTGACCATGCACGTTCCGAGGCATTTCAGTCAGGTGCTGAAATTCTCATTAAACTACATTACATAGTTTAGAAGTTATCTATGATTTGCTGAAGTAACGTTCATTATTTCTCCGCACTGTAAAATGACATCTAAGGTTACAGAATTGGTGCAGGAAATGGTTGTGCGCGCCAATCCATAATGTAACACACTTAATTTAAGAGGTTCATGGTTACAAAAATATCACATTGTCTGTGTTATCATGAACAATATCTCACTGCTCTCAAGGCAAAATTCCAGTCTCACTAGTACAACACTTTCATGTTATACTGAAACTTAACTGGATCAGACTTAAACAACACACAAATGCGTTTCCTACCATATCACCTTAACCAACTAATATCTCACTGCTCTCAAGGCAAAATTTCAGTCGCACTAGTACAACACTTTCATGTTTCCTACCATATCACCTTAACCAACAGCTTCAACTGTTCTTCACGTGAGTCAAAGTTAAAGAGACTCTTTTAGTTTAGAAGCGAACATTTAATTCTCTCAACATGCGCAGGACTAACCTTATTCAGTTCTTGCAGTACAACCATTTCAGCACTGGAGTTTCACATCTGTTCTTCCCTACAAAACATGAAATAAGGATTTCACTGTAACTGAAATATTAAGTAAATTTTAAGTGAGTACGAGAATTACCCTTATTCATCTTTTAAGCATTCTGCAGAAGAAAATACGTTCACTTTACATATAAAGTGAATTTTTGTCACAGATCTCAAAAGTAGAATGCACAATTTATGTTTTATAAAAATTAATTTAGTCAAATTTCTTTGCAAAAAATGTAAAGGTCTCATATAAAGAAACAGTTAACCGTGAGATGGAAAAGAAGTTAAAACTATTTATAGTCTCCACTGTCATGGATATGTCTTGTGAATTCTTGGTCCGATAGGTCAAAATATGTTAACCTAAGTAATATAATATTTTCTGCTAATATAAAACAATATACATTAAACTTACCAAATGGTATAGGCAATTCAGGATGGTTCTCTACAAGCATTAGTATAAATTATTCATAATAGAAAACATAGTTGTACAAAATATATATTATTCCCAAATGTGTGCGGTAGGTATTACGATGAGTGCCATTCTGTCGTGTTTGCTCCCTTCTGTCGCTGCGCAGTGACTCTGATGAGTACAGAGGGTCAACACTACTGACAACTTACAAGCAACTTTACTATGAAAACATGTGCATTCAGTCTACAAGCAAACTGATGTCTCATCACATCTTAATTACATTCCAAGAATTTAGAAGGCAAAAAGACCGTCATATCCACTTACGGAGCTGTTGCAAATTAAATATTTAATACTCCATCAATATAAAGCGTCACAGATGCAAACAAAACAATGAATATCATCACAATTCAAGATTAGACCATAGCAAGACATTTTTCACTGGAATGCCATCACAATACACAAAGAGTAATAAAATAAATAAATAAAATTAAAATTTTAAAAAATAATAATAATAAAAAGAAGACGCCGCCTAAAATGCTATTCTGCAAAGGAAGGAAGGACGTGCCTTGCCAACACTCCCTCAAATTTGGGGTATGACTCCTCTTTCCTCGTCAAGGCACTGACCCCAAGTTCTGCACAATACAGACAGGTCGCACCAGTAAAGCTTGATATTTGAAAGCAACGATGTTTTCAGCCACATCAGATTTCGCATCGCAGCGAAGTTGTAAATACACCATAAAGATAGAGCAGGCACAGCGCTTCCAAAAAAGTGAGACGAAACCTCATTGCCAGGAAATGTTTTTTTTGCGATATACTCATCAGAATCAGCGACATGCACACATACTTCATCAGAACAGACCGCAGTCCTTGAGGTTGTTCTTGATGATGACATCTGTGACAGCATCAAAGACAAACTGGATGTTGTTGGTGTCCGTAGCACACGTGAAGTGAGTGTAGATCTCTTTCTGATCTTTCCGTTTGTTGAGATTCTCAAACTTCAACTGGATGTACGCTGCAGCTTCTTCATACGTATTTGAACCTTAAGAAACACATTTTGCTTTCATTAAAATTTACTGTAGCCTTACTTTCAAGAGTAAAAAAAGTTTTAAACACTCGTATAATTCTCGGCACGAGTCTTAGGTCTGCTTTACCTGTATATTCCGGAAAGCAAATAGTCAAAGGACTCTTTGCTATTTTCTCCTCAAAAAGATCCTTTTTATTCAGAAACAGGATTATTGATGTTTCAACAAACCACTTGCTGTTACAGATAGAATCAAACAGCTTCATAGATTCAATCATCCGATTCATTTCCTCGTCTTCAGCTAAAACTAAGTCGTAACCTGCGGAGAAACATTGTTAAGTAGCGCGATAACTTTTGATTGGATGCGAAAATTGGTTGTCTATACTCAGATTATACTGCGCAATAGAGCTACGTGATATATCAATAACAGCGATTTGATAAAGTTACTCACAAATAATTGCCACTGCCAGTTACGTGAAGCTGATGTATACATTTCACTGGCTTGTGGCTGCGGTAGTTTCCCTCAGCCCACGTTACAGGCACCTCATAAATACGGCACAACAGTGCGCAAAACGAAAACTCACCTGACAGTGCCACACAGAATATGATTGCTGTCACACCTTCAAAACAGTGAATCCATTTCTTCCTTTCTGACCTCTGACCTCCAACATCAAACATCCTGTTACAAAGACATTTAATGGACCAATTGAAGTCAAATAGAGACCTTCTTCCCCAGTTAGAATTTCCAAGTCATATATGAATGATTCTGATGCTCTCTGCACTAAAATTAACGTTCATAAGTAATCCAACTCTTTCGCGGCAGACAAACAGCTGTGCAATACCCAGTACTCAAAAACATGCCAATAAAACTGAAGAGGCCCACACGCACATAATCATCCACAAAAGCATGTCGCACAGATGCACAGCTTTTAGAAAAGTGGGCAAGAATGGAAAAGAAAAGTACCGAAGCAACATGGTAAATGCACATTCAAGACACTTACTTGAAGTGTAACCCCTTAAAGCTGAAGTGGGTCTCAACTATGCCTGTGGTCTTCACTCTTGTTCTGAGAACATCCTGTTGTGTGGGAACATAGCTAGGTAGGGAGATTCTGTCCAGTGCATTCAGGTAATATGCAGCTGAATCATTCAACTGATACTCTCTGGAACGAGCAAAACACAGCTGCACTCCAGCATCTTGCCACAGCCTTTTCATTAACATCACCAACTCAGGAGTTAGCTCTCCTTCCTCCGCTGCACTCGCTAATGTGAAGAATTGGCGGGCATGGTCCTAGCACAAATCCAAGAATGAACAAATTAAAATTAAGCTATGTTCTCATTTAAAATGCGGAAAGTTGAGTATCCATGAAACCACTCTGCATGCAGCAGACAATGTTTTCTGCTCCAGCTACGAGCAAACAGCGTTTCAAGATCTGACCTTGACATCCACTTGACACAGCTAAACAATAGTAGACATTACTTTATTGTACTTTGTTAAATAAATACCACATGAGACCATGAAAAACAAAACTATAACCAGAAAAATGTTATAAATGGGAGTTTTACAACGTTTAAATGTTCAGTACAATCTACACAGGCATATTCCAACATTATGTGCACCATCCGTAAATAACAGATTCTATTTCTTCTACCCATTAAATAAACCAAAATACACTTCTGGAGCATGTCACATTTCCCCAAAGTACCACACGACACGGGATTTGTTTTCTATGTACAATACATTTGAAGACAACAAATGTTTAGAATAATTTACTAAGAAACTACAATTTATGGACGTACGTGTAATCGGAGTTGAAAGCAAAAGCAGGAGAGACCAGTTCCAGGAGACTGTTGTTGGCATCAGAACAGACTAATAAGTATAATTCCTGAAGATGGTGAAGATAACGGTGATGACAATGAGGTGAGATCACCTATAGGGCGGATTCCACTTCTCCCAATGACTGAGTGATGATGAGAATGATGGTTGTGAATTGAAACCCACAGCTTCACATGCAGAGGCTGGTATTCTTATACACATTCTCAAATTTAAAGGCTTCAATTTATGAGCAGAAAAATATACACACACAAAACTGCAGATCAAACCCAGGACCCTCTGAATGAGTGTCTTGTGTCTCATCCCAAGGCCACCAGGTTCCCCCCTCCACCTCTCAATCTAAATAAGGATTTCAAAAAGGTCCTGGCAGCAAGATAACTTACTGCTCTGCCGGGTTCAGCAAAATCAATCCTCAACTGCCCCATTGCCCTGATGATGGCCATGAGACTCTGAATAGTGTTACTGTAGACCACTGGCCGGTACTGCTCACATTCTTCTTTGGAGTAACCAGTCTCATGAATGATTTTCATCTGCTTCACTATTGTACTCTTTCCAGATTCTCCAGCTCCTGTTAGAATAAAGGAAAGCAATTATCAAACACTTGTTTGATAATGTGCCAAGTTCTCTGTATTCAGCAACATGGCTATTTATTTTTATTCCTAACCCTCTGAAAAGTCAGTAAACTTCTACCAGACTACACGGTGTTACAACCCAGAAGACAGCCATCATCATAACTGCTGCCATGATAACCTCAAATACTACAATTTTTAACCTAGTCCTCTAGCATCATTTGCATTTTATAACAGATTAATAGAACTTTTCAATCATGTGTTGGAGAATTCAACCTGTATTTATGTTGAAATACAACATAAAACACAATTTTTTTACTTTATTGATAAGAGTACAATGAGTAAGCAAATTCATGTTCAGATGAAAATGATCCCCACCCTATGATCAGCTGCTGATAATACAACATGAAAACTGGTTTGTGACAAATTATATTTCAGAACTGACTGAATAAGACAGAGATGCAGTCCCTCCCAAAGCCAGTACACAGGACAGTGTATATACCCCACTGTCACCCAATATTTTTAATATGGCATGACACAACAAGTGTATCTGAATGTAAAAACTACTGTTCAATGACAATATTCTACAAAATTATATTACGCAACTGAATAACCATAATCTGAAACACATAAGGTGAATGAGTATAGGATGTGCAGTAGCAGAGACTGTCATTCATTACAAGTTAAAACAAATGTCACCCTAAAATATATATAACTAGAGAAAGATGTATACCACCTCATGGCAACTTCATACCTGACACAACATGAACTCATTTCAAAATTTTCATTTAATACAAAATCAATAAAATTTCACTATACAATGTATGAGTAAAGCACTCCCACCACACATCATGTAGGTGACTTGAGGAAAGAGAAGATATAACTCCTACTCATTCTTGAACTCAGCACTAGATGGGGGCGAGTGGTCAGCATCACGCCCCAGCCACACTTTACCCCCAGGAAAGGACCCCAGTGCCCATGGGACCCAGAGCCAGTCTGGATGCAAAGGCTAGAGGAGAAATCCTCTGCCTCTTATTTTTTTAATTGCGTATGTTTTTATTAAAATACCAAGAAAAAAATTCTATGAGAAATAACCCACAGATATCTGGCAACTTTTTATAATTCTGTATCAACTGCAGAGGTAGCACTGCATCTGGAACTGTAAGTATTGCATAACTTTGGTAGTCTTTCCTCTATGACTAAAAAAATGTTTTATATTTTAAAGTGCTAAGTAATATACACCTACTTTTCTGCAGATACTATAGATGTTGCTCTGTATCATAAAAGATAACGTGTCATGGCCATGATTTAACATTCTCACTTGATAATTACCTAGTAACAAAAGTTTAACTTCTCTTGCAGCTCTTTCTCCATCTGCTCGCAGATCTTTATCTATCTTCTTAGACCTTTCGGCAGCTTCCTTCTCTACAGCTGTACTGACAGCACACCCCATTTCGAAGTTCGCACTTGTAGATTGATAGACTCCACCCGGTTTTCAATCAGCAAAGAAAGAGTACGCACCGGATATTTTACTTTAAAAATGGCTATTTGTTCAACTCACAGTGCATATACTTATTTTTAAAACAATCCTTAATGTCTTCATCGACTACTCTGTAATACGAACGTTCTTTCAATATCTTGTCATGTATAAATAATTTCTTTTCGTTTAGCAAACACATCAGACGCACGTTCAGTTTCGTCACAACATGTTTACCAAACTAGTATGACAAATATTAATAAAAAAAAATATTACAATTTCTAAACTATCAAATAAAGGAACAGGCAAGTTTAATACTACCAGTTATTATATTAAGTGGTATTGAATATTATAATAGTTTTTGCCTAAACTTGAGCAGTTACATGTTACCCATAAGCTCACTAATGACCTCTAAATTCCTACATACGTTGGCCATATTTGATTACTATGACCAACATTGGCATAAATAAATTCTCTTAATTTCTTACTGTTTGAGGAGTCGATAACGTGCTTTTTCACATAGAGAAAATGCATACGATTATAAAAGCAATTATTAATGGTTCTTATATAAATAAATACTTCAATATGATTAATGCATCCGCTTTATATTCTTTTGTTTAACTTTTTAAGATCATAGAGCTTGAATGTATACACTCTGTTCTCCGATATATACACTGGATGGTGAGCTGGGTTGAGATCGCATGGTGTACGTCGTTACCAAGTTTCGGATGACTGCATATTCATAATTAGTCGTTACCAAGTTTCGGATGACTGCATCACTTCCATATTCATAATTGCATCTGTATGTAACACCTGGAGATGCAGTGTTGTATCCTGGATGTAGTTCTCCTAATTTGCTTCAAAATATTTTTGTTTTCAGATGTAACCATGGTATCTCTATTGATGTCCTGGAGGGTGCAGCCATATCGGTGGTACAAAATTTTTTTAACTTACATAATTTTGAACCAACTTAAGTAACAACAGTTTTAACTTAGACAGTACCAAATGATATGAGCAGTAATTGGAAGCAATGGTGGTGGTCTATTTAGGAATATTAATCCAGTATTCATTGCAGTGACTGAAGGAGGTACCTACAGTGTAAAACCAGAATTAGCTGTCTTCATAAATTTTATTTCAGTTTTATAACACAATTTCAATCTGACCTCCATTTGGCACATGTTTGTAACAGGTTTTCTTTTAAAAACAAGTTACATACATCAAACATAAGGTAATCAATTTCATTTCAAAACAAAAGGTACATGAAATGCAGTTTGTACAATACACACGTTACCATTCACATTTGTGTACAACTACAGTCATGAAAGAATTACAAAAAAAAGTGTTGTACAGTTCAATATAAAAACTGTCTGAACATCCTGTTTCTAAATAGATGGTAGCAGAGAATAAACAAAAAATATTTAACAAAAACATCATATTACAGTTGAGGCGTCTTTAAGAAACCTTGTCATATAAGAAAATGGTAATTTATCAGTTTCTCATAAAGTTGGCACTCATTTTACAATGTTTTAAATGGCACATTATATTTCTAAAGCAGGGTAACTGGAATGTGTGAAATCTCTCACTTAGCAGATCTGAAAAAATTCAGAGACTATTTATACCCTGAAAGATAGGCGCCCCACAAAATATTCGAACAAAACATGACACTACAAATATTTTGCGAAAGAAATAAATTAGCGTGTCAAACACAAACACATGACATACCTGTTCACATCATGGCACACTGATTCAGAAGCTAAGTGGTACATCCATGGCACCCCAAAAAATTAACAATAATAATTATAAATAATAATCATTTACATATAAAATACATCTGAAGACAAAGTTAGGAACATTCAAGAATTTGCCAAACCTTTATGGCATTGTACATATAAGAAGTATGTCACAGAAACTTGGTACATCCACTACATACATTGTACCAACCAATTGTGGCAAGCGAAAATTTTAAGAATGAAAGCATTTGTGGTACAAAAGACATAAAAACCATACCTTGAAAGCCAGTTCTTTGTACAGAGAAACTAAAAACTCAGGGGTAATTGAAGTTCAAACGTTTTTGAACGTTTGAAGCTTTAAAACCAAATACATTAATTTGACACTACTGAAGAAAACATCATTCAGTGAACACATGACAAGTACAGAATTTCAATCCATCTGATATTCTGAAGAAAGACTTTATTCATGATAGAAAATTAAGATTTCTGGTATGTAAGAACTACCTAAACATAATGCATCCCATATTACATTCCTGTACCATGTTTTCAAAGTTACTAAAAATAAAAACACACAAGACTTGCCACAGTAAAATGAGAAGTATTTAAAATAAAATCAATTTTTCCATTATCAATTTGCATTCCTAATAATACTTCCAAAACAATTTACTAGAATGTTTTCTCCATAAATTAAAGTTACATAACTAGGCTAATAATAAACACTATAATGTTCTGACAGACTGTACACAGAAACAGGAATTAACTGACACTATAATATAATTAGGAATAAACATGTAAAACGTTTCTGATTATGGAGGAAAAAGTAATGTGGAATGCAACTTAATAATCTTAACATTATTATATTTTATTCCTGGAACAGTAGTGAAATACTGACATGATTTGGAAGTTGAAGATCTGCTGTGTTTACACATGACGCAGACTCGTGCAGTTCACACCAGTTCATGAGCTGCGTGAATTTTATTACATATTTTGCCACTATCAAACACAATATCCATGCAGATTTCACTTCCAGTATAAATTATATCAAACATGAATTAATATTGTATGCAGATGACAACATGATCGTTTATTCGTGATAAATTACAAACAAGCAAGTTTCTCCTTCCATTTTCAGCCATCTCTTTATTCCTGAATAAATTTAGAATTGTTTTATCAACATACTATATGATTTCCATTTGTACAAGTCACATAACTCATAGAGCACCGAATTCCAAGGCACTAAGACAAATGGCCTTTAACAATATAGGGTAATTAGCTGCAGCGGACGAGAGACCCAAATATTCTGACTAGATCCACTCCGAGTTCATTAAGATCAGAGTGTCTAATGGAAGCCACAAGCAAGTAATATTCAGTGACATTTCAGAAAATTTACAATAAATAACACAAATACAAATATGTCTAACCAATAAAATAAACATCCACTTCAAAGTGAGCAAGTATCGTCATTTATGTTTCTCTCTGTCCGGCATTCTTTCAAAATGGCGTGGGTCTTGACATCCAAATGAACTGTTCGTCAAAATAAAAAAGCACAAGAATTGTACTCCAGGTTAAAATTACAATCTAAGCTACATAATAAAATAAACATGTTCTTCTGGGTAGTTACCCACGTAGTATTTTGGTTATATGCAAACAATGTAGAGGAACATATTACTTCCATCTTCTGGCCTGAACTGAGGAGCGTTACGAAGTGTAGTGTGGGAACACTGACGGTAAGGCAGGCTTGCACACAGTAATTCTTCCTTCTTTATAAATAACCACAGTTCATATACAATATCTTTTCAAAATTCTCCCCCTAACTTGTGTGATTTTTAAAATACCATACGATGAACAAAGTCCAAAAGCTTAGTAATCCTGATTGTCTTATTTTGTTCTTGGGTTAAATTACAGTACAGGAGGTAACATCTACCCACGTGAGAAAGCCGTAATCTGAAGTTATCAGGCGTCACAGTTTGTAGTATCATGTGCAGGAAATATTTATGAAATAATAACACTAGATAATATTGTACAAAATTCTGAAGCCTTCTCAGCAGTGCGATGGAAGCAGAAATGTAGTCGATAAGGCAACTCTAATGCAAAAGAACAGCTGCACTGTCCGAAATGAAAGGATCAGTCGCAGGTATGAAACTCTAGGAATACGTCACTGCAAAGTTCAGACATTAACTATCTGATGTAAGTTTTTACTAATATTAGAAAAAAAGTTGAGCGTCTTTCAACTATCTTGTGTTACATCACATATTTGAGGTTCTGACTGCAGTAGAGATAATGACGATGTTCCTCTGTGTTGGGATGCTGTGTGGATTTCTGGTAGATAACGCTGGTATCTACATATAAACCCAGACAGAACCACATCACAGAAGAACAAGATCATCACAGCATATGTTGATTATTTTAAGAATTAAAACTGAATGTGATCGGAGATCAGAGTACGGACAGATGTTTAGATGCAGATTGGTGTTTTAGAGAACTTACTTGACGGTCTGATGTAATAGCATTTCCTGCATTAATATCAAACCCAGAAGGAAAAAGTACATAAAAATTATAGACTTGGCATTTAACAGTAAATTATTTCAGTATCAGCAGGGTTCACTACATAAAGAAAGAAATCATAGCAATTCTTCTTGAACTAAAATTTCAGGATGGTTTTTGTACACACAGTTATGATGTTGGGTCTACCACTTGCATTGCACCTTGCTCACAAATGTAACCTCAAAAACAAGAAAATAAACACCCAAAAGTAAAATCTAACAGTGAAAGACTATGGCAATTCGTATACCTACTGTATAAGCCTACGGCTTCCCAACATTGTACTTACCGATGCACTAGTAACATGTCCAACTGGAAGACTTATGCACCATGCGCTGCATCTGCAGTCTTATGGAGCTATTCGCGTGCTATACTGTTCTGCAGACTGTGTCGCACAAACGCTCTCTACTGAGTGTAAGCCGGCAGAATTAAAATGAGAGACAGATTTAAATTTTTTTAATAAGTATTAAAACTCTGACAAACTGCCTTAACCAAAACTGCAAAGAGATTGAATGAACTGAATGGAGGTGCTCTTAAGCCACCTTATAATTATTTTTAACGTTCCTTAATGGTTTACGTATGAACACAATTGTTCTAAGAGTAAATATCGTGTTCATTGAGGCTGACACTACATACATTTGGTAAGACAACTCAATGACGTAGTTTAGTCACCCACATCTGCATCTCTGTCTCCAACTAAATACAGAAAATGAAATGCAATGGCCAATAAGCTGATTCCCAGCAAGTCTCCAAGGGACGTTAGGTACGGGATCGCAGAGTTGTCCGGATCAATCTTGTGTTTCCACATCCAATGTATCATCATGTATGCAATGTACAGCAGAGTGGCCACCTGAAAGAGAAATCCGACAACACAACTTATTCATCTACTATCCATTTTAATACAATCCTCAAATTTTCCTGTCTTCATACTTCACTTGAGGTTTCCCCAACCAGAACAGTTTCCCCCTTCACAGCACACATCCTGCTCATCCCATCCATCCTGATGTAATAGTCACTATCAATATCATATGAAGCTCCTAATTATACAATCGGATATTGTTCAACAACACCTTACTCTACTGACCTCTATAAAAGTTTATGGAAATTCTGGACTCATTATGTTAGATATTATAGATTGCCTAAGGTACATCTAATCGACATAGTTACCACACTAGCATAGTAATTAAAAAGTCCCAGGTTCAATCCCAAACCATCACCAATAACATAAAAAATAATAAATTTATCAGCACGATGATAAACAGTTCCCTGAACATAGGAGCAGAGCCAACTCCTTCAACACTGAGCATATGGAACATGCTTCAAACGACAATAAGTTCAAAAACACAGTATGATACCTGAACTACAGCAGCAACAAGATACACCATCACGAACAGTGGTGTTAAGGATGTGTTCCCAGATTTCATACACCTGATCGTATAAATGAAGATAATATGGCCTGGAATCACCATGAGCATGAGAACGCGCGATGTTCGAGAATGGACACCTGAAACACGTGCAGTGACGTCTCTTCAACATTTCTGTTATTATTGTTCCCAGATACTTATATTTTAAAACATCTCCAAATGATGCGTTACTTATAATTATGTTCTGCCCTTGTTGATTTTGTATCACGCCCATGTATTTACTTTCGTCTGCATTTACTTCTGGGCCCGTCTCTTTGCTAGCCTGTAGGAGAGTTTCTGCATTCTTGGTTATGCTACCCACACCATCCCCCAGCAAATTAACATCAACAGCATAAGCAAGCACTTGGTGCAGACCATTCAATTCGAGCCCTTCCTGATGCTGTGTGTTTAATAGACGGGATTGGTAATGATTAAAGATATCTCGTGGTTTACAGGATCAACGCCTTTTTGGAAGGCTTCTATGACATCATCCCAAAGCGGCTCATATCGATCTTCAATGAGCAGGAGTTGGAATTGTTGATCTCAGGGTTGCCCAATGTGGATATTGAAGATTTGAAGGCTAACACAGAGTACCACAAATATCAACCCACATCCCTAGAGGTGAGAGAGAGAGAGAGAGAGAGAGAGCATGCACGCAGATTGAAGAGAATAGAGACATTGTCACATAACATTCCCTCTGAAAGCTCCTCCTGTTCACTTTTCCTTCTGGTGTGTTGAATGTCGCAGTGCAGTGATTAGGACTCCTGCCTTTTATTCAGGAGGTACTGTTCCAGCTAAATGATGGAAAAAATCCTTAAAATCCCATCTGCTTCTGCGCAGTTTCCCTCGTTTATTACAGGCACCTTAATTTTAAGAACGAATAATTTTGAAAAAACAAGACTGTGTTTTATGCATGAGTAAGGACAATAATTTTATTATGGTTTTACATTTTCTCTTGTTTATTCCTCCTTTGGATTTTATGTAATCTTGTCAAATGTGTTTTACAGATTCAGTGGTTCTGGCGAGCGCTGCGCTCGTTTGACCAGGCTGCCCGTGCCAAGTTCCTGCAGTTCGTGACTGGAACTTCTAAAGTGCCACTCCAAGGTTTTGCAGCCCTGGAGGGCATGAATGGGGTTCAAAAATTTCAAATCCACCGTGATGATCGTTCAACAGATCGTTTGCCTTCTGCGCACACATGGTATGTGTCTGTCGTCTGTCTGAACCCTTGACCCGATTGTAGTTTCTACTCCAAACATTGACACTTATTTTCATAGCTCAAGACCGAATAAGTGTAATTTAATCATTAATAATTCAATTTAATTTTATAATGTGATGATGGTTTCAAACGTAGTAGAATCAATAATACTCGCAGTGTTTTGTTTGTAAAGACTTGGAGCAGTGGCAAACAGAAAGTGAAACTTTGTCGTCGTCGTCACTGTCACTACTAATATCATCCCCAATATTGTGAGGGGGATTAAGTCAAGAAGAAGGATTATCAGGATTGTACAAACTTGTTAGAATGTATGAACTGAACTGAACTGCTTTCAATAGAAAATAATACTTGTTCTTTTAAATTATTTTTGCATATCTGCACGCATAATCACCATCACTTCGAATTTTATATCGAAGACAGGACATGCAGAAGGACATTACTGTTTACCGTTACACTGATTTCCCATTATGCCATAATTTGCCTTTCTTGTTCAGTTGATCTGCCGCAGTTCTCCCAGACTTAACACTGTCACTGTTTCACAAACGCACAATTGTTTATATAATGAAAACATGTAAATATTTGTTAGTGGCTTGTGCGTTTTTTCATGTGCTCTTCATTGTACATCATAATTGTTTCTTACAATTTGGTAGATACGTGTTACGGCATTTGTTCATCTCTGATTGCAGTTTCAATCAACTAGATCTTCCTGTGTATGAGACGTACGACAAGTTGCGCACTTACCTCCTCAAGGCCATCCATGAGTGCTCTGAAGGATTTGGATTTGCCTGAAGAAAAAGACAACTTTGAATTAATTTGGAGACTGAGTAACTGTAGTGGATTGAGTCACGAAGCTTGTTTAATTCTTACATATTGTTCTAGATAGGATATTTATATATTTCATGTAAGTACCAATAGCCTAGTTCTGTTTTGCAGGTTTGCATGTTCTTTTAACTTTTCATTTCTCCTCCCCGTTGTTGTAATATACTGATTTATGGTCCAATCCATGGAGAAGAAATGATCTACATCCAGCAGAACATGTTGAATTTAATAAAGTATAATTCAACGTTTAAAATGTTTAAGAATCGGCTTTAATATTTGAAATATAATATACTGTAATGCTACATCAAAGTTATTGAGCAGAATGTAATATTCATAATTGAAATAAAAATTACAGAAACAATCAGAATTTTATTAACATAATGAATAATGCTTGTGCTTTCACAGTGTAAAATGCATCTTTTCTAAATGATGATGATGATGATGATAATGGTGAGTCATCTGTAAAAAGTAGTATTTTGGACTTTGTCCATGATCTGTATTTCAATAAATGTTCAAGGTGCAAAGAACAGACATCTTTGTTAGCTTTGATGTAGTCAGCCTGTTTTATCACTGTCCCCATAAATGAGCTTTGCAAGTCATTTCGAACAAACTTGGTGATGATAATACTCTTCCTGAGCAGTCGTCCCTGCAAATTGAAGAAATGGAGCTGTTTGAGGTCTGTAGGAACCACGTACTTCCAGGTGGAAGATAAATTCTGTCAATGAAAGAGCCAAATGGCAATGGGAATTTCTGCTTCTTCAGATATTGGTAACATCTTTCTGGAACATTTTGAACAAATAGCCCTGGACTCAGTGTCCCACAAACTTGCCTTGTCACAGATACTTGAATGACACATTTGTCGGGTGGCCACGTGGTATGGAGAAACTAAAAAAACGTTGGTTAACATCGACCAGACTACACAGCGCAACAACCCAGAAGACAGAAATCTTCATACTCATCTACCATACAGTTCACCTTGGAAATATAAACTGAAAACTTACTTCCATTCCTTGATGTTCTGATGTAGAGAAATGGAACAGCCGCGCTAACTCAAGTTTACAGGAAACCCATACACACACACTGGCCGTTATCTTCATTTCAGTTCGAACTATCCTCCTCACTTCAAGAGAGGAGTGATGCATAGATAGCATCATCAAGAGAGCAATGACCATGTGCACAGAATGGCAAGAGTATACCAAAGAAGTGGCACTTAATCGACTCCATTTTTAAAAAAAATCTGACGAGAAACAGCTGAGACATGCCTGAGCAGTGCAGTAATCCCATATATCAAAGGCATTGCAGAGAAATTTAGACTTATTGGAGAGTAGGTTATCTAAGCATTCCTGTGATGGGCATCACATACAGTGGAAGGAGGCCAAGGCCATACAAATGGAAATTAAAACGCATGCAGAAAGTATAAGGAAGTGGCTGACACGCAGCATTTAGCCAATTAGTCAGCCGAGCTCAGAAATATCAATTCTAAAGGGTTTCGATGATGGTGGATTACACTTAAAATTCTTCATTGTCAGGACTTTTTCCATCGTCTATTCTTTAAAACCCACGATGTGGATTCCACTGATTTGTGAGGAAGTCGGCAGGCTACAAAGCAGCTCATTGTAAAATCCTGGTCTTTTTAGTAAAGTTTTATGTTGTGGATTGGTACTGGCCACATCAAATTTTATAGATTTTTCTTATTCTTATCAGTCTGTCATCACATGTCTCTGTTTGTTGTTGTAATTGTTTTCTTATGTTGTATTTGTATTCTGTATAACCAACAGCAGAATTTAGTTTTCATTTTCACTTATATTTACAATTGTGTAATTATTTTGGCTGTAATACTTTAGTAGACTATGTAATTTATATTTATATTAGAAATGAGTATTGTATTTATGCTGTGACATATTTTATATTCTGAATTTAGTTAGGCCTATGCAGGATCTATGGAATGTAAATAAATTATATTCTATTCTATTAAAGGTTTTACAGCGCTATTCTGTTGATGGATACAACAAGAATAAACACCTCCACCCTATAAATAACCTCTATCATGACATATCTGCGAGACACACTATGCAACGAACTTTCAATTTCTCAGTAATTAATAACCTACATGCAACATACTGCATACTTATAGTAATGAGGTCTGATAAAATCTTTCAGACCACTGTACAGCTCGCAGGTACAAGAATAAACACCTCGGCCAAATGAACTTGAAAACAGCCAGCGGCGATTTAAAGTAAGTGTGGTGCGACATCACTGGCGATCTTATCATTGGGCCATACTTTATTGAAGGATTAACAGGATGCAGGTATGCAGTTCTTCCATCAGAGACACTGCATGACCTCCTGAAATATTAACCATTGCAAACTTGTCTGGCACTGTGGTTCCAACGTGATGGTCGCCCCACACATTTTGCACATGTAGCTGAAAGAATGCTTCATGGACAGTTTCCTGTTGATGGATCAGGCATGTCAGACCTGTGGGTGGGCACCACATTCACCGAATTGACCCTGATATTTTTCATTCTTTGGAGAACAATAAAGGATAAAGTTTTGTCAACCACAGCAGGAAAAAAGGGACAATGTATTATTGTAGCATTTGCTTCTGTATCATTTCAAAATTTGCTGTCTGTGAATTTCTACTCAATTTAGTGTGTCCAGAAGTGTATCTGTGCAAGTGGTTACCATTGTGAACAGTTATTACAGTAACTTTTGTATGAACATTACAATTATCAGTGTAAATATGCGTTGTTGCATTTGTCTCTCATACTTGGAGTGGTGACAATGTGGTATTGGTTCATTAAAAATGAATGCATTGTGTGAATTGGAATCTAACTGTAATCCTAGCTTAAAGAATAAAAAGGGTTCCAGTGAGAAAAAGAAAGTAACCTTGATAACTTATTAATAATATCCCATAATATTTTATCACTCATTGTATTAGATACTGTGTAAATTTTATTTGAAAAAAAATTAATATATAATATATTTTTAATGAGAAAATTGTGTTAGGCCACAGAGTTAGGTGGGATACACTGTATAGCAGAACATATCAGAAATACTGTATATTATGTTATTCTCTAACTTTGTTCTGAACATTACTAAAGTGGTGAACATTTATGGATGTCATTACAAATAAGGAAGTTCTGTTTTGTGGAATGGCAACACTGATTGGTTGCATTCTGTATTTGTTTTGTTCTTACATCAAGTGTGTTGCTGATAGTTTATGGAGGGAAATGTTCTGCATGCTTTACTCAGTAAAGGAAGTTTACGTTGTTGTTCCAATAATTAATCATCATTTTGTTGTCTTTAATTTCTTAAACATGTAGTTTATTGCATTTTGTGCTGGATGAGGAATAACGTTTATAACAGGAAGTGCAATTGTGCAGGACATCATCGTCTTTATCGTAGTTGACTGGTTAACGAAACATCGGTTTTTGAGGTATGTCCCTTTGTATTCTTTATAGATATTTACGCAAATGTTTTTATAAACCTGAGGATATTCCGAAACTAAGCAATAATGTGTCTGTAGTTAGCATATAGATAATGCCGTAGCATAGGCCATTCACAGTGCAATGTGGAGGATTTATGGCAGTTTGGTTGGCTCCAGGTCCCACAGTTCTGCACTGGCAGTGTTCGGCTTTGGGACTGATTAAAATTATAGCAATTATTAAAAGCATTTATGGCCTATATTTTTTTTGCACTAGGAAAGCTATTTGTAGTCAAGCTCGTGTTTTGCTCATTGCATTACGTTGCAGTATTGTTTGCTTCGGGATGTACGCTAAACAATTGCCGACGTTCAAATGAACATGGTTAGCATCGTGTAGGTTGGTAGAACTGGATCCACTGATCATGACCGCTGACTTGTAGGGACTGCCCAGTATGCGGACCACTCAATGAGGTAAGGAAGGAAGGAGTTTCCGTCGGTCAGTGCGACAGGTTAGGTTAAGTTAGGTTAGGTCAGGTTTGGTTAAGTTTGTTTAGTGGATTTTGTTAGGTTACGTAACGTTTCGCAAATTTTTGTGACGTTTTGACACTTATGCCCACAATTCGTCAAGCCGTTACACGCTTGGTCACGCTTTGTAAATATTCGTCACGTTTCGACACATGTTGATCCCTTGTCACGATTTCAATGCTGGTCACGCTTTGTCACTGTTCGGCACGCGTGGACACTTCGGCACGCTTACGTTGCTGTGGCTTTCAGTGAAGGATGAGAGCACTGCCCCAGACCACTCTGCGTACAATTTGTTTTCCAGCTGTGGTCCATTTTACACGTTTGTTCTAGTGGTGTCTGTGTGAAAGAGAATTACTTGCAAAAAGGGCATTAAGGTATTGAACGCAGTAAATGTTTTAAATTAAGATGAAACCTTCCGCACTTTGCTAAGGTTGAAATCTGAAACAATTATTGCTGTACATCATGTGAGTATAGGCTACAATTCAGAAGTGTTTTATATGAATTACAGAGTGGGGATGTGTGACAGCAAGGTGTGGGCGTGCTGTAGATCCATGCCAGATGATGTGTAGGACAAAGAATGAAGCTGTACCAGTAAATCCAGTTGATTAATATTCAGAGTGTGTTTCGGTACCAGGAGTGTGGGCATTCCAAAGGCAATAAATAAATCATTCTTGACATTATGAACTATCCAGTTCCTTTTTTTTCATATTTATAATAATGATTTAGTATATGACTGAATCTCTTATAAGTCATTATACTATTTTAATGCCGGATGCTGACACAAATGAAACAATTGAAGGAGGCATCATGGTAGCCCAAAATTACCTTGTGTTGCATTTTTATTTCGCCTGGCAGACTGACGCACGGGAATTTCGTCCTTCTTCTGTAGCGTATAAATAGATGGCATTTCATTTCGTAAAACGTTCTTGACGTACAGGGAACTTTGTCAAGATCTCCACGAATAGGCGCCCGATTGAAATTTCAACACTTGCACGATCGTCAGAGTTGAAAAGGAAGGGTCGAGCGTAGTTGTCACAGAGTGTATTCGTGTTCCGTGCCATATTGTTCAGGGATCGCGCCGCTGTCTGTGTTCTGACTGCTGCTGCATTGAAGTGAGGGCGACCCCGCAACTTTCCTGCGCGTCGGCTCCAACCTCATCCATCTTCATGAGCTGATAACTGCCGCTCGCTCGCAGAATGATCGTAGCAGCGCCATGACAGTACGGCCGTTCTGTTCTGCAATGGAGACGTCCCGGTGGCCCAGGATAAGCAGATGACGAGTCAACGGTAAGGCAACGGCTGTTTCTCTGTCTGATTAGACCGTAGCCAGCCAGCTCTGTGTATCCGTTCCGGTAACTTAGCGGCACCGGAAAATTCCGTCATGTCATAACTTGAGTCTGTTGCGTTGAAGAAAACGCGTGAACAATTAATATGAAATCCGATGCTTACGTAAGAATTACCGAAATTTTAGTAGCGTTTAGAGGGAAATTGTAATACGTGTTGTGACGTCAACAGAATTCCGGGTATGCTGACGTAATACGTAGGAATATCGAGCGGTTTCAGGAGGGAACGGATCGAAGGAAATGAAAACAATTTTCGTCTCGTAGGCAATTTGACGGATTGCTGGTGGCATGATCGCGATATCATGTTTTCGCTAAGAGTTGTTAGCAGGTACGAAGCGGTCATGGAAACTGAACGCTTAGTAAATGCGAAGGTAAGTGCTGAACATATTCCTTGTTCCTACAGTAGTTTGGCCGCTTGTAATCGACTTCCTTCCTATCAAATCTTACGGTAATCTGCTTGTCAGTCTGAATGTTGCATCCCGACTCCTGTCACACACAAATCATTGACGCTGATAAGCGCTGGCCACGTTTCATTCCGCACAGCGGCCTGGTGTTGCGAGCCAAGAAGGAAGATGTTCGGGAACAAGGTAATAAGGAGGTTAGTTGTGCGTGGTCCATAAAGTGAACTTAATGGCTTAATGATATCTGTGCAGCGTTCCGGAATTGGTTTGATCCATCGTCGCCAGATTGGTTCGTATCAGATGATAAAGAACTGTATAAGATGTGAACAAGATTCGAATGGTTTCTCTCGGGAGTACGTCGACATTCTAGTTGCATAAAACAACGCCACAGAACAGTATAAAGTTTTTACAAAAGTAAAAAGTTACACGGTTCCGGAGAATTTGACGTAAATACGTCTCTGTATTTAAATTATATTTACGTCTTGTTACGAAAGCGGATTGTTGACGGCAGTAATGTAACACAACAATGCCGAGTAAACATGACGATTCCTAGGTAACATAACAATGCACGCAAGCTGACCATTGTTGTCGGTCCATATTTACACATTGTTGATAGGGATCTTACACATTTTTCGTAACAGTTTTTTGCGGAATAACACTGACCCTTCCATATAGACGTATTTACGTAAAAAATTGGCAGGTTATTACCTTTACAGGACCCATGAAATTTCTTTCGCGAGTCGATAAATGACGCAGATATCTGTAATTTTTTTTCTGGAGAAAGCGGAATTTGTTGGGAACAAAATGTAAACAGTGGTCTTGAATTCGTAACAGAGGGCAGAACTTTTGAGATATTTGTAGTGATTTGTTATAATGACGGCTTTTGTACTCGTAGCCTAAATCATTGGACGTGTTTCACAAACTCTCCGTGTCCGGGGGTCTTTGTTGTCGCATTTGTTACGACAACTGCTGCATATTGAAATACGTATCCGCCTCTCAGCTTTCTTTATGCATGGATAAAAATTGGCCAGCCAGCACACGAGAGACATAACAGCACCATCTGCTTCTCGGTGGAATATTATTGGATAATGGTAGTGGTTTCTGACGTCACAGTTTCTGTAGTTGAGTCTGCTGGCGCATTCATTACTTTGACGCAGCGCGAAGTGGCAGCACAGTAGAATTCATTTCCTCCAGGTACGGTTGATTGCGGACATGACCAATTAGAAGCTGTCTTGTGAGGGCGCGAGGTCACTGCCAATTTAGTAAACTGTGGATAGCCTCGCTCATTTCCGCTCCAGTGAGGACGATTTCTTGCTCGGATACTTCGACGTGATGGGCACTCAAATGTATTCAGTATTTCTAGTGGGGGTCACTCAACCTGAGTAAATCGAATGAACGACCGCTCGAAAATGAATTTGATGGCAATGACAGTAATTAGTGCGAAGCACGACTCTTCAAAATTGAATTCTTCCTCCGTCGCCCTATATTATTCAATTTGCCGAACGAAATCACGCGAGTTGTGACCTTCGTATGACCTTGAACCACGTCACTGATTCTGTGCTCTACTTCACATGGCGTTGTGTCTTGCGACTTGAGACCGATCAATTTTATCATCATCGGTCTTCCACGTGAACTACTCTCTTTGGGGTCTTACAACCAAAATGTTGTACAAGTCGTCCGCGTTGGCTCTAAAGCTGCATCCCGTACGACCAAAGCTCCGTTAAAATGTTCGGTCTTAATGACGCAGTTTTAGAGGCAAATTAGCTGATTAATTAGTAAGATTAATTTTTGTTGTTAAAATATGATTTTGGAGGTGGACTGTTCTCGACATGCAAGTAAAAGCTTTCGGACAATAAAAGATTGTTGGACTCGCCCTTGAGCTGAACCACGCGAGATTTACTGGACAGAAAGTGCGTTCGTCACCCTAATGACGTACGAACGGCAGGATTGTTGGAGCTTCTGATGGTGGGCGGTTTCTTCAAGGAAATGGGATTGTATATAATAGAGTCATTTGCAAACTTACGTAGTTTCTTCAAGGGAATGGGATTGTACATAATAGAGTCATTTGCAAACTTACGTAGTTTCTTCAAGGGAATGGGATTGTACATAATAGAGTCATTTGCAAACTTACGTAGTTTCTTCAAGGGAATGGGATTGTACATAATAGAGTCATTTGCAAACTTACGTAGTTTCTTCAAGGGAATGGGATTGTACATAATAGAGTCATTTGCAAACTTACGTAGTTTCTTCAAGGGAATGGGATTGTACATAATAGAGTCATTTGCAAACTTACGTAGTTTCTTCAAGGGAATGGGATTGTACATAATAGAGTCATTTGCAAACTTACGTAGTTTCTTCAAGGGAATGGGATTGTACATAATAGAGTCATTTGCAAACTTACGTAGTTTCTTCAAGGGAATGGGATTGTACATAATAGAGTCATTTGCAAACTTACGTAGTTTCTTCAAGGGAATGGGATTGTACATAATAGAGTCATTTGCAAACTTACGTAGTTTCTTCAAGGGAATGGGATTGTACATAATAGAGTCATTTGCAAACTTACGTAGTTTCTTCAAGGGAATGGGATTGTACATAATAGAGTCATTTGCAAACTTACGTAGTTTCTTCAAGGGAATGGGATTGTACATAATAGAGTCATTTGCAAACTTACGTAGTTTCTTCAAGGGAATGGGATTGTACATAATAGAGTCATTTGCAAACTTACGTAGTTTCTTCAAGGGAATGGGATTGTACATAATAGAGTCATTTGCAAACTTACGTAGTTTCTTCAAGGGAATGGGATTGTACATAATAGAGTCATTTGCAAACTTACGTAGTTTCTTCAAGGGAATGGGATTGTACATAATAGAGTCATTTGCAAACTTACGTAGTTTCTTCAAGGGAATGGGATTGTACATAATAGAGTCATTTGCAAACTTACGTAGTTTCTTCAAGGGAATGGGATTGTACATAATAGAGTCATTTGCAAACTTACGTAGTTTCTTCAAGGGAATGGGATTGTACATAATAGAGTCATTTGCAAACTTACGTAGTTTCTTCAAGGGAATGGGATTGTACATAATAGAGTCATTTGCAAACTTACGTAGTTTCTTCAAGGGAATGGGATTGTACATAATAGAGTCATTTGCAAACTTACGTAGTTTCTTCAAGGGAATGGGATTGTACATAATAGAGTCATTTGCAAACTTACGTAGTTTCTTCAAGGGAATGGGATTGTACATAATAGAGTCATTTGCAAACTTACGTAGTTTCTTCAAGGGAATGGGATTGTACATAATAGAGTCATTTGCAAACTTACGTAGTTTCTTCAAGGGAATGGGATTGTACATAATAGAGTCATTTGCAAACTTACGTAGTTTCTTCAAGGGAATGGGATTGTACATAATAGAGTCATTTGCAAACTTACGTAGTTTCTTCAAGGGAATGGGATTGTACATAATAGAGTCATTTGCAAACTTACGTAGTTTCTTCAAGGGAATGGGATTGTACATAATAGAGTCATTTGCAAACTTACGTAGTTTCTTCAAGGGAATGGGATTGTACATAATAGAGTCATTTGCAAACTTACGTAGTTTCTTCAAGGGAATGGGATTGTACATAATAGAGTCATTTGCAAACTTACGTAGTTTCTTCAAGGGAATGGGATTGTACATAATAGAGTCATTTGCAAACTTACGTAGTTTCTTCAAGGGAATGGGATTGTACATAATAGAGTCATTTGCAAACTTACGTAGTTTCTTCAAGGGAATGGGATTGTACATAATAGAGTCATTTGCAAACTTACGTAGTTTCTTCAAGGGAATGGGATTGTACATAATAGAGTCATTTGCAAACTTACGTAGTTTCTTCAAGGGAATGGGATTGTACATAATAGAGTCATTTGCAAACTTACGTAGTTTCTTCAAGGGAATGGGATTGTACATAATAGAGTCATTTGCAAACTTACGTAGTTTCTTCAAGGGAATGGGATTGTACATAATAGAGTCATTTGCAAACTTACGTAGTTTCTTCAAGGGAATGGGATTGTACATAATAGAGTCATTTGCAAACTTACGTAGTTTCTTCAAGGGAATGGGATTGTACATAATAGAGTCATTTGCAAACTTACGTAGTTTCTTCAAGGGAATGGGATTGTACATAATAGAGTCATTTGCAAACTTACGTAGTTTCTTCAAGGGAATGGGATTGTACATAATAGAGTCATTTGCAAACTTACGTAGTTTCTTCAAGGGAATGGGATTGTACATAATAGAGTCATTTGCAAACTTACGTAGTTTCTTCAAGGGAATGGGATTGTACATAATAGAGTCATTTGCAAACTTACGTAGTTTCTTCAAGGGAATGGGATTGTACATAATAGAGTCATTTGCAAACTTACGTAGTTTCTTCAAGGGAATGGGATTGTACATAATAGAGTCATTTGCAAACTTACGTAGTTTCTTCAAGGGAATGGGATTGTACATAATAGAGTCATTTGCAAACTTACGTAGTTTCTTCAAGGGAATGGGATTGTACATAATAGAGTCATTTGCAAACTTACGTAGTTTCTTCAAGGGAATGGGATTGTACATAATAGAGTCATTTGCAAACTTACGTAGTTTCTTCAAGGGAATGGGATTGTACATAATAGAGTCATTTGCAAACTTGCGTAGTTCTGAAGAAACGTAAATTTTTGGGCATAGGCGCCATTTCTCGGCCAGGTTTTGCTCGAAGTAAGCTGTTCTGAAATGTTTCCAAGGTCCTTTTAATCACTGATAAACTCCGTACAGACCGTGATTTTGATTGTCAGTTAACCACTGGCACTTCAGTCTTTATCATAACACCTTATACAGGCAGTGATTGATAACACGACTTAGGCCGTGAAACAAAGAAAAATAGTGACGTCACTCAGTTAAGGAATTCGTGAGATTCGTCACCGTCGTAACAAAATCGTGACCCAGTTCAGTCTAGTTAATCTGTTCCTTTGCAAGTATCTGTTCTATTTTTATCAAACGCCGTAGTCTTTGAGAGCGTGGACGATTCTTAAGGACCTACTGTTGTTGGAAGGAAAGAGTTGCCTGCGTAGAAAGGAATTAAATATGCACTTGAAGATGGCTATCTTCTGGGTTGTAGCTCCGTGCAGTCTGGTAAACCTTTACGCCATCGAGAAGGCCTAAGGAATCAGAGGAATTGTAACCGAATGTGACACATCAGCTTCTGATCTACGTTGGTAGATTTGTTAATTTACTGGGAAAAACAGCTGTATTAAAACCTAGCAGGGAGGTTGGTTCAAATGGGAACCGGAGAATATTTGGCTAGAATGGAGAACACGATCATAATATTAGAAACCATTCGGTAAAGTCAGTATATTTTTATACGGCATTAACAAGAAATTTAATAAATTAGATTTGGGGAATGCTCGCTATCCAGAGGATATTTAGAGCGGGGGGAAGTGGGATGGTTTCAACTGGCTCTGTATAGGACCCAAAGCGGATTGTTTTAACGCGGTAATTATCCGGTCACATTGAAGGCGGAGAATTTATGGCGTACCTGAGCAGGTAAAAGTTTCTGAAGAACACTTGGCGATGGAACTGGTTTTCTAGGCTACATTGTACTTAAAGAAACAAGCATCTTATTTTTTTTTTATTTTACTATAAAAATTTGTGATTCCTCGTTGTCATCAATAAATTACGTCATCAACAATGTCAACTTATGTTTGTTTATACTCGGCATTGTTGTGGAACACAACAATGCCGAGTACAACACAACAATGCCGAGAAAACAAATAACGCTTAGTACCAAGCCAGTCGCATTATCAATGCTCTACAAGCAGCACGTCGCATTCTTGAATATTGACTGACAGTTGGCCTAAAACACCAGGAAAGTGAAAGAAGACGTTATCAAGTATTTGAGGTACCAACTGCAACAACTTCAACAAGGTAAAGTGATACCCATTCGAAATATTACGATTACGAAAGTATTATGAAAACTGACTTTTGATCGATATTAAGACGAAGATTTGCTAGGGTGGGGCTGGACGTAATAAGTTGACTGAACAAGAACTGTTGGCCTCTAAACAGCGACGTAAAGAACTACAACA
>NW_019059665.1:381178-416019 GCF_000696155.1 Zootermopsis nevadensis | reverse complement strand
TCAGTCGGACTCTTTCTTATATACTCTTGCTCTGACGAACGCGGTCTGTGCCTGACACGATCTCTTCCATGTCATCTCTGAGAAGCACGGTTGCGGCTGTCACCACTTGAGACAGAGACCGAGACGGCCAGAGACACGGTCGGCTGGACACCGAGTCCTGCATAGGCCGATTGATGCAGACCCCGAGGCAGTCAGCAACCGGGTGAGATAGAGGCCGAGTCCGGCAGAGACAGGTTGTGGCATTCACCGAGGCTGGTATGCATCTCTTGGAGACAGTTTTGAAAAAAAGTTGGAAATTTTCAAAATTTTCGAAAAATCAAAGAATGCTGGAAATTGACTAAAACGCGCACAAAACAAAAAAATTCGAAATTTTATTAAGTTAAAAATTCTCAAATGCTTTTGATTTTGTGTGCTTTTTTAAACAATTTCCAGCATTTTTTGATTTTTTTCAAAATTCTCCCCACCCGATAGCTGGCAAAAGCAGTGACTGCCAGACATGATCTCTGACGCACTATGTCTCTGCCTTAAATATTAGAGGGAGTGATAAGCACAGGAGGTGGAATTGTAAAACACACACTCAAACATGTATGAAGGGAAGCAGAGGACCCTCAGCCAGAGACATAGGGAGACACCCACGGGAGAAGGGACACATCCCAATATTCCTTCGCGGTTTTAGGTATGAAGGTGTGTAATAAAGTAATACGTATTGCTATGGTGGGTACTGACAACTAATTATATCACACATCATGTGTCAGATTTTGAACATATAGTAACAGGATTTCCGACTCACTAGATACATTTTTAAAATGAAAACTGTATCTCAGAAAACTAAACAATACTGACCACAAAAATAATAGTAAGCATAATACCCCCAAAATAAAGATTTATAAGTCATGTTTGATAAAAAGGGGTTTCATAGTATATGTCTACTTCTATATAACAGTGATATGAGAAATTTTTCTCGTGCAAGCATGCAGATATTTATTATATATTCTTAAACATTACATTTCCCTCATTTGACAGATTCCTCAGTTTTGTGTTCTAATTTCTTGAGTGTCAAGAATAAATTTAAAAACTGATTTTGATATCTGATATGCAAATATTAATAAGCTATTTCATTAATGTGCAGTACGTTGCATACCAACAGCACTTATGTCACATATGAAAAATAAAATATTAAAATGTATAGCTATGTAGCATATATACTGTCTATGCAATACCTTCCATATATGAAACTCAAGATACGGATAATGAATGCTCTATGTATTTGCCATGAGTACCTCATACATGATCCACTGGACTGACCACGTCTGTATGAATAGAAAGATAAAAGTAAAGTTCACAGTACTAAATCATAATGCTGGTATACTTCAGACTGCAACAGAATGAGCTAATCTCAGCTATTAAATGACTGTATGTTTCAAAATAATTAAATTATGACAACAATACCAAATTACTGACAGTTCACTGAAAATAACTACACACCAACCATCATAGTTTCAATTGTTAAATTGCACACTTTGTCTTCACACGTAAGTGAACTCTTGTAATTATACCAAACAGTAAAGTAAGAAGACTATTACAAAAAAGTACATTTTCTCCTGCTAGAGCAGATTTTGAAGAACTCTAAACATACAAAACAAAATCTCAACCTATACAACGAAAGATACTGGCAAATGAAATTGCCTTAATATGTAATTTAATCAATAAAACAGTATGAGAGATTACTGAATGTATTAAATTTGACTGGACTTAACCCAGTGCCAGAGTATCAATCCTAATCAGTGACTGAAGTTTAATTTACAGATTTCAAAAAACTAGTATCAGATGGTGAATCACTGTATAAACTGTCAATAAAAGTGGAAGATTAAATGGTGAATGTTAGGGATGCCAATCAATATCAATAATCAAATAATTATGAGAAATTCTGACAGACAACAAATGTATATATTCCAATACAATATGCTCTCTGAATATTCTTTCACATGCAAGTTTTCCTTTAGTACTTTTTAAAGAAACTTGTTACAAGCACAAGGAATTAAACTTGGCCTCTTAGAAAAAGGATTTAAACTATTCCCTCAGAACCTTCCTACTTTAATCAAGAGGAAATGGGATGGCTGTACGGTTCAGAACAATGAATTATAAGCCAAAATTCTCAAATGTACTCATGCCCACATAATTTCACTTGTGTTCCGCTTATCAAGACTTCTCTCAAATTTAAACTGAATGCAGTTAGTGTAGTATAGTATATAAATGGAAACACATCATACTTACATTTATATTACCAATATACCTCTGAAACTTAATTATAGAGAATTATAAGAGGAGTCTTAACAAGCAATAAACTTATCATCACAGTGCACATTAAGTACATCTTGAAAAAAATTGGCTTCAAAAATATGTTTCTGAAAATTGTGATATTGAACTGTACAGCCATCCGGTTTCCTCCTGCTGGAAATTTCAGCCATTTAGCAAATCATTGAACAGATGGTAGTTAACACAAATATAACTACCATCTCAAAAAGAAATAATTACTATATAATTCCATTTAACTAGCATTATGAGCTTCTTAACTTTCTCGAAGTATTATTAATTTTTAAAAATGTGGCAATTTCGTTCATCTGGAGTGCACCCTCTCTATGTAATATGACTGACTTCAGGCTTGAGTTCTGATGATGGAAGGATAATGAGTATGTAAACCCACTCTGGTATGGTGGCTATATTAAGGACAGTGAGACTAAGTTAATAATGAAAACTATTTTAGTCTCCAACTTCTGAGCCCAGCAGATGCTGTCAGCCATTTCCTGGTGAGAAAAATCTGTTCACAGTATGTAAAATTTTTCTTTTGGACAATGTCCACTTCTAAATTATAAAATTATAAAACTAATGCAACATTCCAGAAGATGGATTCTGCCTCCAACTTCAGGTAAAAAGGGGGGAAAGGGACAGAAAGCCTCTCTGCTGAGGGCCCAACCTGCTTTTTACCTAAGACAGACACAGAATCAAGATTCCAAAATGCTGTAGAGTTTTGCAATTTTTTCATTTAAACAAAGGACAAAGTCCAAAGGAACAATTGGACATACAATGCACAATCAGGAATCTTCAAAATCTGTTCATGTATCATGCTGCATGATTCCAGAATCTGTGCTGAAATAAACATTATTATGTTGGAATTCTGCAGGTCAAATGGTCTTGGTTAATGTTCATATAAAAATATTTTATTAAATATAAATATATCATATAGTTCAAGTAAAATGGTTCAATACTACTATTAATTGTTTCAATACTGATATTGAATGGCATCCCTGGAGAGTTTATTGATTATTACCTTGATGAAAGGACAGCTAATACAGTCACCTGTTTTACATTTTTGACAGAACACAGGGACAGTTGTAAACACCTACCCTTTCATTTTTATAAAAAACTCAAAGACTCTTACTCAAATATGATGTGCTAATATTTCGTTTTAGGCAACTTTAATATTACAATAAACAGATTCTACCATAAAAAGCTGTATAAGCCAAGTAAGACTTCTTGTCAATTATCAATGTCCCAACCAAAGATTCTACTTCTTGCACATACACCTTACAAGCAATCAAATTTCTCTTAGGCACATAACCTAACATTTCATTAATATTATCACAAACGAAGCAAAATACCTATGCTGGCATTGGCAATACACTATTCAGCTCTATTACCAACATCAACATTTGGAGGACAATAGCAGCCAATGGTGGCAACATTGTTAAGCAAAGTTTATAATTATCACATCAAAATCCAAATTTGAATTGTTTTAAAAGCTGCAAATCTCATCCCTCTTTATTACTGGCTCCTAATGTTTTGGCTGGCATCAAAGCAGTATCTATTTTTTAACACTTTCCTACTTTCAAGATGCAATACCATTTTAGTAACACACATAATTTTCCCCTGAAATTAAAGGAAACATACAACCATATCATACAAAAGGATATAAAGTAAATTATAACATCTGGAACTTCACATCTCAACTGCAGTACAAACTTAACTGTAAAATACAAACAATGAAGTTTGAAAAAATAAATTGCCAAATGGTAAGGTTATTACTTGCAAAGGTCTGGACAATTTTGTATGAAGGAAGAATTTTGTGGACAATGCAATAGCAATAATAGCAACTCACATCATCCCTGAACTGACCGAAGAGTAAATTCTGTTTTATAGCTGCAGTAGGACAGCATCCTAACCACAGAATATTAAACACAACTCTTCACACGCACTCACCCCCTTATTTTAAATATCAATACAATCAAATCACCAAATAAGATCTGATTACACAGATGTCATGTCAGCAAACACATATGGCAATAAAATCTTCTTAGGCTATCAGCCGCGTCAAGTGGTTAAAGCATGAAAAGACCAATGTCCATCTCTGTCCTCGTCCTCAGGGTACTGAAGTGGTTGGGGCTCTCCACCATTATATACCTGCTCCAGCCCCGTGTGACTGGTGGATGACGTCACTAGCTCGCCTTGTTATGTTCAGCTTACCGGTTATATAACATATTCAACACAGGAAACCAGGCCCAGCTTAGCATAAAACCTCCATCTCTGTTGTTGTCTAACCGGTAAGCTGAGCATAACAAGGTGAGCTCGTGATGCCATCCACCAGTCACATGGGGCCGGAGCAGGTATATATAAATAATACGGTGGAGAGCCCCAACCACTGCTAGGAAGGGACAGGTACTGAAGTGGTTGGGGCTCTCCACCATTATATACCTGCTCCAGCCCCGTGTGACTGGTGGATGACGTCACTAGCTCGCCTTGTTATGTTCAGCTTACCGGTTATATAACATATTCAACACAGGAAACCAGGCCCAGCTTAGCATAAAACCTCCATCTCTGTTGTTGTCTAACCGGTAAGCTGAGCATAACAAGGTGAGCTCGTGATGCCATCCACCAGTCACATGGGGCCGGAGCAGGTATATATAAATAATACGGTGGAGAGCCCCAACCACTGCTAGGAAGGGACAATGTCTTGCACTTGCACAGGACTCTGCCCTTAGTTAGCTTTTTGGTTGGTTGGCCTCAACCACTTCAGTACCCTGAGGACGAGGACAGAGATAGTCCTCGAAACGTTGGTCTTTTCATGTTTTAACCACTTCACGAGGCTGATAGCCCGAGAAGACTTTATTGTGCATAGTCGCTGTGAAAGCTCAAGATCATACAAAACACATATGGATTTGAATCTAAGAAAAAACCCAAAATGTGCTACAAAAAGCAGACTAAACACATTTCACCTTTAGTAGATGGCACAGCCTTTATCATAAACATAAGACAGCAATGTTTTACTTCTGTTTCAAATCAAGGTAGACTTGACATAATTGGTCTTGTCTCTTACACCAAGTTTGCTGGTAGCTGTATAAACTACCTGGGCTCTCATAATCTACCAAGAAGTAAGTTATTTTATAACAGCAAATATACCCAGTATAAAAATTTGTATTCGGCTGGAATGTGTAAGTCACACACAAGAACAACAATGTCAGCATTGCAAACAGCTTTGAAGAGTTAATTGGAATGGAAAATGTTAATATTTGGGACATATGATTGGCAATCCCTGCACTAGACACTTCAGATCTGTCTAGACAGACTGCAATGTTCATAAAATAACATATACATATAAACTCTCTTGGTTACTTTCACAGATACATAAAGTGGTATGTTGTTTTTAAGATCATATCTTAGTTATATGAAAGAGAAATCAAATAAAACATTGCATTTCAATAACCATAACAAAATAGCTTGTTATCAAGGGAACCAAATTTTACAAAATACCTATTTTATGAACTACCTCACACATACAAATTAATTGGTAAAACATAAAACCACTTGACAACTCATATTGAAATAAGAATGAATAATTTCAATTTCTTCATTTCTCATTACTCACTGGTAATTACTGAAAAATGAAACTGACCAGATGAAGTCAAAATATAACTTTCTTCTAAGTTACAGGTTGGAAACTGCACTAGCATCACTCTCATACACACGACCTTTGATATCTGCTATTCTAATTAAAACTACGGTTCCTCACAATGTGATTCCATCTTTCATCACCACTGACACTAATTACAATGTCATTAAAATTAGATTTTACACTAGCAAAGAAATACAACGAAATTAAAAACATAGAAGATATTTTTCATCCAATTCCATGTCTTCATTCACACCAGTTCATCTGTGTGGGTTTTCCTTCCTTGAATCCTATCCTGACTGTATTGGGGTCATGGACTAATAGGATTATCACAAAGTACTAAAATCCACACCTCTGTGCATTAATACCAAAAGGGAAAATGTCACACTTGCAATCACCTTTGTGGTAAAATCAATACAGAGTTTTCCATACTGTTATGGAAAGCACTGGTCTTACTTTTAAATTTGAATTAATATAAATAAATCATTTTAACACAAACATTACACAAATAATATTAGTGCTAAATGGCTCTGCAACCAAACTAGAAACTAGTTTGTGTTCTAATAAATATTTTGTGGTTATTAATTTCACCTAAAGAGAAGGCAGTGGGAGTTCAAGGACAATAATACAGTTAACTTCATAACTGGATGTTCTAAAAACTTTAGTATGGAGAGAAACTACAAATGGTAAATTAATACACTTCACATGCATTTTCTGACTCTTATCAAAGTGTGTGAAAGTTTACTCAGAGTTTCTTGCTGCAGAACATGTTAATCAAAATTAACTGACAATGTTTTTATCCAAAGTTTCATTAAGCATCTGACATCAAAGAACTTTCAATATCTTGCCAGCACAATGTGTCAATTAATGGAGTTCAGACTAAAATTGTTGTGGATGGTAAATCTTTTGAACACATTAACAAATTCTTTAGGATTTTAGTTAAGTTATGATATAAAAAATAGATTGCAGGTTCCAGTAACTCACTGAGACAATAAAACAAATACTTTAGGCAAAGTCTGTAAAGAGATGCTCAACTAACAACAAAACAAATGACTAGATGCATCCAAAATGCACTTCTTCTGGGCCGTGGCAGGATATAGACTGATAAAACGTATAAAAAGACAGTATAATAAGAATTAAGCTAAGAGTGATTGCATTCATATCAACAATTTATAGATACTAACACACATGGGATGGGTATATATTAGAAAGCATAAAGAAAGTACTAACCTATAAACAGCATGAAAGGTGCAGTCAAGGACACCCACTAGCTACATGTTGCCAAACAACTTCAAATGTTTATGATCTGCAGCCAGACCATACCAAATCACCTGAACCCCACTGTATGATAATTATTTAGTTTTAAAATGATTAAGATGTCTTTCATCTTCAGCAAGAGATAATTATGACAATCAACTCTTCAGCGCCCAACTAACAGAGTTTTGAACTAAAAATCACAAATTTTCAAATAAGTTATTAAACTATACTACCTGTTATATTAAATCTTAATCTGACAGGAAGAAGTACAGCAAACTGCCACTTTGCCCAGATGGTCTTAGGCTGGCCACAAGAGCAAACACCGACCAGGGATGAAATGCAATCTCTTCCTTTTCCACCACAAAACTTTGAGTTAATTCTCACATATCCTACAAAGAAAGTTAACATGGTCAAACAGTGAAGTAACAAGCTGCTTGTATCTCCCAAACTCTTTACAGGGTGTGTTCTCCAGATTGAACAAAGCTAAAAATAAATAAGTAGCCATCCCCACATCAGTGTCACCAGCTTTCAAACACAGGAGGTAATTGATGTGGTTTACGGTAATTTAAATGCTGGAGAAACAATTTGTACAACAACCACACATTTCAAGAATGCATAACATGTCTGAGTAAATACATCTGACAGATTTTAAGAACTTTTCATATTCTTAAAATGCATACAATTAGAATTTTAGCAGATCCAACATACTGTAACAAAGTTTTTAAGATATCTACAATTATTCAATTCTCCTAACAACTGAGAGCCAAAGTCTGAATTTAAATGACTAACACACACATGACAGACATGAATAAAAAGAACAAAAATTTCTGGACACCAGCATAAAACACAGGAACCAGTGATGATTATGGTAATAAAATGTAATAAACTTGCCAGTACAAACTTGCTTTCATCCCCATAAACCTTACCAAATACTATAACGCAGTTGAATTTTTTTGTTACATCATCTCATACAAATAATTATGGCATTATTATATCTCCATGACATTAAGGTACATTCAATTGTTCATTGTAGGATGAGTATGTCACATTCACACAAACTTACACTATACAGGAATCCACATAAATGTAGGAGATAGTTAATTAGGTAACTACAGATCAAAAATGTTATATGAACATTTTGAAGTTACAGATATGAAGTGTACTCTACACTGGGAAATGAACAGAATTTGTGAACACTGCTGGGAAAATCATAAATTCAGTATAAGAGGCTAATACAAAAACTTCCAGACACAAATTTTAATTGGCCCAAAAGGAAGTAACTGATTGGATGCAGACCAGTACCCACACCTGTGGACTTCCACAAAAATCCAGCAATTACTATACTGACATTTCACGTAATGTGTGATTTTAAGATGACCGTCTTCTGGTTGTAGTGCCATGTAATCTGGTAAAAGTTTACCATCATTTCAGGGGTGCTTGCTGGCAGATCACCCTGATGATGGATGAAGCAAGCATCTCGGAAATGTCACTAAACTTCTACTAGACTACATGGTGGCATAACTCAGAAGACAGTTATCTTCATACTTGCCACCATGAGAACATGAAATCCTACTTAATGTGTGACTTACTGCTAAAAATTTCAAGGTGTGTGTCATGTACACACATTTGTATTCCTGTCCACAGAGAAATATAATCTAAAAGCAGACACAGTTCATCATGCAGAAACTAACAAGAAGTGTTCAGCAGTTAAATAACCTACAAAAACATGTGGTTCAAACAAATATTTGCTGCACCAAATGTTGAGAGAGAAATTATGCTGATGGTGTGTTTAAGTCACTTTACAAAACAACTCCTTTCAGTGTTCTGTACTATATAACAATAAATATGGAACACGCCATGTTCTCAACAGATTACAGACTGCAGTACTGACAACTAGCACTCACAATGCTTAACTGGAACTGTAGCTTTATGTTTAATGCTTAAAAATAATAATTGAATGTGTAATGTTTAATGTCTGCAAGTACTCTACTCAACTGGAAAAGGAGGTACACCTTAGACGATTACTTACCCAGGATTTAATCCTGCGTGTAGTATATATTATTATTATATGTACTCATTCGCTCACTCTAAGGTGCAGAATATTCTTTCAAAAGTCTATTGTACATTCAGCATGTCAAAGAATAGCCACTTTCCACATGGGTCCGAAGGTTCATCACCATGTTCACAGCATTACATACAGCCTTATGTACAACACTGAATTTATGATTTTATCAGCAATGTTTATAAATTCTGACCACTTCCTTTTGTTGCCTCACTCTGGAGTAAACTCTTTGTCCACAACTTTCGGAGATCTGAAATGCTTGAGCATTGGAAACAGGCTCACATAACATTTTCAACTCAGAATTACAAAATAAACAACCTCCAGAAGATCAGTTCCACATTTCCTGGGACATGTATCCAGTACAAATAAGTGTATGATATTGCCAACTGTATTTAAATACTGCTACAGAGTAACTGAAATATTAACCTTTCCAATAACGGTGTGTCTAGAAACATCGTATCACCAGTCTTCAAAGTGTAAAACTACTGAACATTTTATGCACTAGAACGTGGTAATGCTCTCTCAGTATCCACCTCGATAATCACCACCGAAACCTCCTCCACCACCACTATAATAGCCTCGTCCTCCTCCTCTGTAAGTACCATAGCCACTAAAGCCATAGCCACCTCTTCCCTGGTTGCCATAACCTCCTCTGAAACCACCCCCACCACCACGCATCATCTTTGGGGGTGGTCCATTGTTTCCAAAGCTGTGACCACGTGGTGGGCGTTGACTACTAAAACCTCCCATACCAACTTTTTCCAAGCCATAACGTCCAGCATTCATTTTGCATAGCTGTTTGATGACATTTACCACCCTTCCATCAAGGGGAGACATCTCTGTGATAGACTCTGGCTCAAGTGATGCACGAACCACCAGACTTTCTAGAACTGGACGTAGTGCAACTACTGCAGCCGCCACATCAGGTTTCATTGCCAGATTGATCCAGTTGTCAAGGCGCACCACATTATCAACAAGCTCCACTTTGCGCGAACCAAATAGCAAGAGGTGAATGGGGGTAACCATGGTCATCTGCTTGCACGACACAGCACGTGTCCGAATCTTCTCTCCAAATACAAAGAATGGAAAAGGGAAATGTTGTTCCATGTTGCTGCAATTCACCGATGTCTTGTGGATCAATGCAGCTTTTGACTCTGTTGTAAGAACTTTGCGTTTTTCCTTGTGAAAGCAAACATTTGGATACAGCCCCATGCACATTAGAGCTGTAACCATGTCTAGCTTGGGGTCAGGTTGCCCTTGGTAGTTGAATACAACAGGTACCATCGTCTCCTCTGGAAATCCTGCAGACTGCAAGAGTTCCTTCAGTTGGTTCTTGGCCTCCCATGTGACCCTCAATGTGGGCATGGACAGCATCTTGTGGTCACAGAATGTGGCCTCTGCCTGCTCACCACCCATGCGTGCCTCTTCCCAGGCCTGGAAGGCATTCAACATGGCTACATGATCTGAGTAACGGTTCCCAGCAAAAGCTTTCTGCTGGTATGTCAGTCTTCTGTGGTCCATTCCTGTTGTGAATACTTCTGGTAATGTTGAGCTATTTGCTGCCATTGTAGCTAGAGAGTCACCACAGAAGAATATACAACCAAGAATCATCATCTTCCCAAGTCGGGGTTCTATTGGCAACTTTGCCAGTATTCGGCCCAGAGGAGTTAGTTCATCATTGCTGTCAAGACATTTCATTTCCCTTAGAAGTACCTCAGCCTCAATGACTGCATCTATAGGTGGTGGCTGGATGGCTTTACTAAGAAACTGACCTATGGCACCAAGTCGCAAGAGTTTAATGGAAAGAGCAAGCTCATGGAGTGGAGTTCGGAACATTTCAGGTGTCATGTGTTCATCAAGACGTTCATAGCGAGACTTGCTCAGCAGGTGGAAGCAGAATCCTGGCCGAACTCTACCTGCACGACCCTTCCGCTGCTCAAGGTTTGTTTTTGAAGCCCAGACTGTTGCATAGTTGGTCATATTATTGTGTGAAGTGAATAACTTCATTTTTGCTTTGCAGCTATCTATTACATAGACAACATCATTAATTGTAATAGAGGTTTCTGCTATATTTGTTGACAGGATAATCTTTGTTATTCCCTCTGGAACAGGTTCAAATACTCGGTGCTGATCTTCTCTTGGCAACTGTGAGTGAAGTGGAATAATGCTATAGCCCTGGCTCCCAAAAACTGGATGTTGTTGAAGATGACGCATCAGTGCAAAAATCAAGTTCCACCCAGGCAAGAATATGAGAACTGCACCTGGAAAGCCCAATGTTTTAATGTACTTCAACAGTTCTTCTATTAGCTCAAAACTTACTTCCTTCTCACTCAACTGAGCTACTGCATTTTGAGTCTGTACAGTGTATTCAGAAGATACCATCTTGTTGAGATTCTCTTCTTGATCTTCTGCACCTACTGTTCCTTCACTGTCATCCTTATCTTTGTTACGGCGTTTTCGGGTATCAGCTGGTGGAACAAAGTTTAGCATCTGCACACAATCCTCCAAGAAGTACTCCTGCACTGAATAGGCTCTACCAGGTACCTCAATAACAGGACAGTTGTTGAAGTACTCCCTGAACAGAGTGGTATCAATGGTAGCAGACATAAGAATTAGTCGTAGATCAGGATAAGTGTGAATCATATCACGTAAAACAACCATTATGAAATCACTGTTGACATCACGCTCATGAATTTCATCAACAATAACATGCGACACTCCTCGAAGGCCATTCTCAAGCTTTCGAAGTAACACTCCAATAGTACAAAACATAATTCCTCCATAAGGTCTTGGGAGGCATGACTCAAAGCGCACACTATAACCCACACTCAAACCTAATTGTTCTACTCTCTCGTTAGCCACACGGTCTGCCACAGACACAGCTGATATACGTCGAGGTTGTGTCACAACAATATTGCAATATGCACCTTGTCCAGATTGAATGTAGTCATCTAATATATACTGACATACTTGAGTTGTTTTTCCACAACCAGTGTTTCCTCTGATAATAACCACAGAACTATCATTAATGGCTTCCATAATACCACCCTTCATTGCAGACACAGGAAGTGCACCTCGCTCTTTCACCATAGCCTGAAGAGTAGTATCATTCTGCATTCGATCTCGAAAATTATTTGCAAGATCTTCACTGATTTGATCCATTGTTGCTTGAGCAAGAGGACCTTCATCAATGTTACAACCAGTCCATGGGTTCCAGTTGGGCTGTGGGGGTGACCATGTCACAACACCTGCTGGTTGGGTCTTTGACGACACAAAATCATCCACAATATGTGTTGTCAACAGAGACACTGGTCCTGTTCCAGTTTCTGTGAGAAGTGGCACTGGTTTTATCTGCAGGTCTTCTAGTACATCATAAACTTCTTTTTCCAAATCAGGACTAAGTGCTACTTCATATGGTTTCATTTGCTGACTCTCTTTGTTTTTCTTCAGGGTACCACTAAATGCCTCTATCACTCCTAAATGAAACAATTGACGCACCAGTGAAAGTGCACAACTCTTAGATGCTGTCTGTTTGTTTGAACCTGTCTCTCGACCCATAATGGTTCTTCCTAACTGCTTCACATAGAAGCTCATTTCAGCAACAAAACTTCTAGTATGGTCTGGTCCAACAGGTGTGTACTTGTAGTCGGTCTGGATGCGATGCATCTGCATGAACTGATGCAATTTAGATTTCGCATTCTCTACCGTCCAGTTGCCATGAATACTTGCATTTACATCCAAGTCCTCTGCTTCTTCCACTTTTTGTTGCTCAGCTAATCTGTCCATGTAAGTCTGAGGCCGGTCTCCATCACGTTGGTATGGACGATATGCCTCACCTATTTCATTAGGGCCCATTCCGGGCTGGAAAACGGGACGCGTGAGACCAAGTGACACATGAGGTGCAGTAGGGCCGCCAGATGGTAGATCTGATGGAAGTGCATCTTTGGCATCAGTCGCTGGTCCAAGCTCAGACGGAAGATCCTTCGAATTGACAATAGACTGACGCACCAGATACTGAACAAAATCTTTTGCTGCATTACTCTGTGCATCCTTCTTGTTTGTGGAGTTCCCTGCACCAACATAACCAAATCCTTCTACACGTACTTCACACAAGAAACGTTGTCGATGCTTCGGACCTGTGGGTCGAACATCAAATTGTGGAATCACTTTCTGTTTTGTACACCACTGATGAAAAAATGACTTTATATCACCCATAGTGCAGATACGTGCACTAATAACACGACTTAAAGAACTTTGATAATTAAATTACACTATTTTTTCCTCGCATAAAGTTTCACCTTTCGCCCAGCCACCGAGCTCACGCCATTTCAATATGAAGACAGTGCTGACAATCGTAAACACAGATAATTCCCACCAGCCAGGTTGTTTCCGATTCTTCCTGCATCAGCAACAAAATTTAGTACATTTTCTATGAAACTTCATTCGTCCAAAGAAGAACGAGAGTACTGAATATTTTCATGCTGTTCTAAATAATATTGATGTGGAATAAGGATTTGAGAAATTGTTTTGGCGTAAATACGTCTATATGGAAGGGTCATTCCGCAAAAAAAGTGACAGAAAAATGTGTAAGATCCGTATCAACAAATCGACAACAATGTGTAAATATGGACCGACAACAATGGTCAGCTTGCGTGCATTATTATGTTACCTATGAAACGTAATCTGTATACTCGGCATTGTTGTGTTACATTACTGCCGTCAACAATCCGCTTTCGTAACAAGATGGATGACATTGAAGATAACATTACATTACATTAATTTACTTTACATTACATTACATTACATAACAGAGACGTAAATATAATTTAAATACAGAGACGTATTTACGTCAAATTCTCCGGAACCGTGGTTCCACTGTAACTTTTTAACCATACTGTTCATACCAGCGTAGTTCCAAGGTAAATAGAGGCTTTCTTACTTTCGAAAGGTGACGCTCGTTGTCGTTTGAAAAGTTGTACTCGGCTTGCCAAAGAATAACCCACTTTCTTCATGGAACCCGAAGGTTCGTCACCCTGTTCACAAAAGATCGCCACCGGTCTCTAACCTGATATAGGTGAACCGTGGTTCCACTGTAACTTTTTAACCATACTGTTCATACCAGCGTAGTTCCAAGGTAAATAGAGGCTTTCTTACTTTCGAAAGGTGACGCTCGTTGTCGTTTGAAAAGTTGTACTCGGCTTGCCAAAGAATAACCCACTTTCTTCATGGAACCCGAAGGTTCGTCACCCTGTTCACAAAAGATCGCCACCGGTCTCTAACCTGATATAGGTGCATCCAGTTTGCTCCATCGATTCCTGTCTCCCTGAGGTCCATCATAACGTTGTTCTCACACCTACACCTAGGTCTTCCCAGCGGTTTTCGCTCTCAAGACTACCCAACCAATACCCTACAAACACCCCTCCCTTCAACCCATGCTCGCCACATGTCCCGCCCGCCTCATCCATCAATATTTAATTACACTAATATCAGGCTAGGAGTTCAGGCCGTGAAGCTCATCCTTATGTAATGTTCTCCATGATCCATCTTATTCCCTTTTAGGTTCTAATATATCCTTTTCAACACTCTTTTCTCAAAAACCATCAATTTACGTTCCTCTTTCAAAGTGAGAGACCAGGTTTCATACCCATACTGCCAAATTACACTTTGTACATTTTAACCTATAGTTTTTTTGTGAGAGATGGGAGGACAAAATATTTTGGGCTGAATGATAACAAACATTCCCTGAGTTTAATCTGCTCTATATTTTGTCATGAATGTCATTCTGACTTGTTAGTGTTGTGATCATATGCTTTGTCTTTTTTGCATTTATTTCCA
Organism: Zootermopsis nevadensis; assembly: GCF_000696155.1. The sequence goes on along the minus strand of NW_019059665.1, from coordinate 400,921 downwards.
GACCAATATCCCCACCTGCCCTTAAGACTGTTTCTGTATTCCTTTTCTATTGCATTTATAATACTGCCCAACAGATTAGTATCATCAGCATAGACTAACAGCTGATGTGCCCATTCAATTCCAAACCACCCTGATTTTCTTGGACTTTCATGATTGCATATTCAAAGGCAAAACTGAAAAGCATCAGCGATAGAGCATCTCCCTGTTTATGGCCATTCTGAATAGGAAATGTATCAGACAAATGTTACCTATACGAATTTTGCTATAGGTTTTATTTAAACACATTTTATTAGTCATACAAGCTTCTTAGGTACACCAAATTCAAGCAAAATGTTACAAAGAGCTTCTCTTTGAATTGAGTCATAGGCTTTCCTGCAGTACACAAGTAAATGTTGTACATGTAGAACAAAATCAATTGAAAGACTCTTTGTTAAGAAGTCTTCCAGTTAGATATAGAGTTCCTCAGGGCTCTGTTCTTGGTCCATTACTTTTAATTTTAAACATAAATAATATTCTAACACAAGGCAGAATAATAATGTACGCTGATGACACATCAATATTGAATGTAGGACAAAACAAAATTTAACTCAAAAAAAACCCGTCAGATAATATAGTATTAGTAGAGAAATATTTTGAGATAAACAATTTATTTATAAACCCAACAAAAACACACTACATTCTCTTTCAGTTAAAACAATGCAGGCAGGAAAGTAATCTAAAAATTCCAATAAAGCATATGGAAATAGTGAATGTAAAAAGAACTAATTTCTTGGGGGTTGTAATTGATAGCACCTTTAGCTGGGAAGAACATATTGAAAAAACTTGTAGTAGAATTAGTCGTAACATATTTATAATTAATCAACTATCTAAAATACTTGAACTGAATGGAAGGAAAATGTTATATTACGGATTGATCTATTCCTTCCTGTCATATGGAATCGTTGTATGGGGACAGTGCCAAGTTTGTTTTTCTTGATTGTCGAAAAGTTATGTTTAGTTGTAATATAGGTTCTAATTTTACAATGCTATGTTATGCTGCACAAATACTTAATTGTGCAGCAGTCACTTTGCAAAAAGTGATTTTACAACAGCCTAAAGGTTTTATGTGAACAAAGGTAAACGAACCACACTGTTGCAACATGCCTCAACACTCTGTTGTCTGTCTGCAGTTAAGAAACACTGTATTGGATTCAGTCAGTACTTTGTTATTAAAGCAGCATTTAATGAGAATAAAGTACAAATAGGACATAAGACTACTGCACTCCGTAATGCGTTGTGTCCATTGACCAGAAATGCAATATAACTTCAATATTATGAGTTTCTCCTTATATCCCATATGCCCTTCATGCATTTGTCTTGTTAACATAAAATACTAGTGCTTTGGTTGTAATCTGCCATCAAAATACCATCAGTGGTACAGATGCTGAGTCTCATACAAATTTCCCCCATAATTTAATTGTGATCACCAAAATTGCATTATTATTTATTATATATTAATCTTGAATAGGAATGTACATGTGATGTAGTATATGTATGTCACTGGGATACTGGGAACAACCCGTTCTTCAAGTGCCTGAGCACTGCGGGTCCCAACTTTTTGTTGGCTCGATCTATGGACAATCGGTAGGACTCCTTGGATGAGGGATCGGCCCGTCCCAAGGCCTCTACCTGTACACAGGACAGCACAACACAAACATCCATGGCTTGAGTGGGATTCGAACCCATGGTCCCAGCGACCAAGAGCACGATGCCCATGCCTCAGACCACGCGGCCACTGCGGACCTCATGTATGTCACAGGAATAATATATTTCTGTATGAGTGCTGACCCAGGTCAAACCCAACCCAAGGTAACCCAATCCAAGCCAATGCAACCCTAATCCATCCCAACCCAAGCAAACACAACTCAGCCATACCTAATCCAACTCAACTTAACCTTCTGTAACACGCGCGCGCGCGCGCACGCACACACACACACACACACATGCTCAAAATAATATTTGATATAGCAGAACTTTTTATTCCATATGTAAATGTAAAATTTACAGATGAGTTCAAAAACTTTAACAAATGGCTACCTGGATAAAACTGTTGGAAGAAATAACATGAACACAGGTTTAGTCATTACGTCAATTGGAATTTATAGTTTTTAGCAAGTAAAATTTCTTAATGTTTAACACTGACCACACTGTCAAATTTATAACATATGAGTTTGTATTCTAGAATGGTGTGATACGGTTTTATAATTCAAAATTGTAACATGATTCAAAAGTACTTTCTGAACAAACTGTAATTTTCTAGCATAACTTACTTGTGTATTCATATGATACTTTAGCAATAATATTATCTCTCTTGTTCCACAGGAATATTAATCGCTGTCATCATCATTCCTGCATCGATTCAGTGGTCGACGGCTTTCCTCGTCTGATCCATAAATTACATCCTCGTCAGAATCATTTATCATGGAGAAAGCAGGATTGTCTTTTGTGATAGGTGATTCTGTGAAATAAAAGATGAAGGGGGTTAGAAATGTTGGTAGCTATAATGTAATATTTGCTCTGCCATTAAACTCAAGGTAATCAGGTCTGTGGAAAAGAGTAGGTTCTGATAGCCAGTACATTAGGCTTACCTGGAGGCATCTGTCATACCATATTTTTGGCAATGATAGGAAAGACTATGTTTTCAGTACTATAGGCACTGAGCAGGCATCTACTTAGCCAGCGCTAAGAGCCTGGGTAGAGGAGTTTATGTAATCGGAATTATAGGCACAGGCATGAATAGATGTGTCTATGTAGTAAATGTAATAGACACACATAGAGGACTCCAGAAATACATTATCATTGGAATGTACAGAGGTGTCTGTGTACCCTAGTCCAGGGGTTCTTACCCTTTTTTGTTGGCGTACCACTAATTCTAATTTAACACATTAAATGTACCACTAACCAGATGCGTTCAGGGAAAATTTATTTATGTTAATATTATCTTATAATTTTCTTACTTAGTACACGTACCACTCAAATGGCTCACTTACCATAGGTTGAGAAACGCTGCCCTAGACTATACACCTCGCTATTTTGGGGCCCTGATCACAGAATATAATAGCTATACTTTGACTTTGGTACTAGGCGATTGTAATGGTTACATAGGAGAAAATCATAGATGCTATATAGTGGCATTGACACTAACTAACTAACTAACTAACTAGATGACTTACCGAACCCGAAGGTTCATCACCGAATTAACCAAAGCCCTCCACCGGACCCTGTCCTGGGCCAACAAAATCCAGTCTCCTTCAACTCCTATCTCCCATAGATCCCGCCTGATATTATCCTCCCATCTACGTCTAGGTCTCCCCAGCGGTCTCTTCCCCTCAGGCTTCCCAACCAATACTCAGTGCACACCTCTTGTCCCATTCATGCACGCTACATGCCCCGCCCATCTCATTCTTCTCGACTTAATCACCCTGACAATATTGGGGGAGGAGTACAGATTTTTAAGCTCATCATTATCATTGACACTACACCATTATAATAACATGGGTGTGACCATTGTAACAAAAGTGTAACATTATAATTTCCATACCATTAAAATGTCTATATAGGGCCCTCCAAATTAGACTATTATAAAGGCTGTATATGGTCCTATATGCTTCTAGACCATTACAGTTGCTGTATAGGGGATAGATTAATACAAAAGCTTCATAGTGACCTTGGTCCTTGACCATTATATTGGCTATATAAGAGCCTCAATCCTAGACAATTATAATGGAAACATAGGGTCCATATTAGACCATTATAATGCTTATAGAGGCCTTGTCCCTCGGCCATTTTAATAGCTGCAGAGGCAACTTGATCCCAGATAAATGCAATGCATTTATAGGGTCCATGAACATGGAACATTATAATGGCTTCATGTAGGTCTCAATTTGAGATCTTTAGCATGGCTACAAAGGGGCCTTGTTTCTAGACCATTATAATAGCTATACAGGGGCCCTGACCTTGGACTAATGGAAACATAGGGACCACAATCATAGACCTTTATAATTCTTATATAGAGGCCTTGTTCAGTGAAAGAATTGGAAGTTGGGCAAGCAGAGAAAGGGACAGATATAGAACTTACACATACATACAAACTTTTGACAATGCTTAAACTTATATGAAACTTCTGTTTTTGAGCTGAGCTTACCGAATACAGTTCCTTTTGCAGGTGAATAAACGTATGCCATAGTGTACAGGTAAAAATTAAGAAGGCTGTAAAATGACATAAATTGTGCAGAGCTCTTGTAGGTGGTTGACAGCTCTGCCACAAAGTTGTCTTCTAAGATCCCAACTCCAAATTTCAGTATGGTCACAGACAGACTTATTCCCAGCACAATGAGCATGAGTAGTGTCAGAAACTTGAGCCGCATATCTGTAAACATGAAAACCTAAATTTGGATGGGACCAGAATGATTTCGTGCAATGGATTTGCTCTTATTACAGAAACCATTTGTTAAATTTGTGAAATAAGAATATTTATTACAGAAAATTAATCTGGCCTTATCTACTTCATATGCTTGAAGAATGAAATCTGATGTGGAAATGTAACAATATTCATAACACTGACATATTGCACCTGGAGGTCCACATCTAACTAGGAGCCCCAACAGGTGGGCTTTCTCTACTTTTCCCTACTTTCTACCTAAAGACAGAAGCAGAATTCACCTTACAAAATGCTGTAACTTTATAGTTTTAAAATTCAGATGATGAACAAAGTCCACAAGTCAATTTTATATATTATAATGTACTGTCATCGGAAACTTTCAGACTTTGACCATTTCATTTAAATGAACATAATTTTGAAATAGACAGAATAAATTGTAAGAGTATGTAGTGTCTATAATGTGTTTTCATTAGTATGGAGTATATACTTTAATCCATATTTGGAAAAGAGAGTTGTCTACATAAAGGCTTATATTAATTTTTTCAGCATTAATTTGTTTGAAATTATTTTATAGAAACTACAATAAATTTAAATAATCTAATTACTGTATTATTTTTGTACTACTAATTCTTGTTTTAATTTTAATTTCCTGAATTTTACACATTCCTGTTTTACATTCAGCTGTAACATAAAGTAGACTTTCATTGTATGTGATGGGTAAATTGAACAGGCACATTCATATGAACACAAACATAACACAAAAATTAGCTTAAATAAATGTGGTATTAATCATATTAATATAGTCAATATCTCACAATATTTTAATGCTAGACTCACCAAAATATGGCATAGCTCGCAGCTCACTGTAGGCACGCAGAATCAGCAGTAGTAAATAAGCCAAGTACACACCACATGTCACGAAAAAGAACACTTTGAAACTCTGTAAAGTAAATATGAATAATATTAACCTTTAATTACCATTCAAGAGTCAATTTTCAGATGTCATATAAGAATACCATATGTTGAAGGTTAAAATAGTTTATGGTGTAAGAACCCCTTGATAGAGGATTTTCATTATGTGTTTGATGAATTTTTAGCCGTTTAAAAGATTCTCGTAAAAGCCAACCACTGCACCCTTATACCAATCCAGTTAAATCTAGTTTATACTTTATGTTGCTTACAGAATGTCTGACCTTATGGCATAAATCATAAGTAATGAGATGAGCTCCCTGAGTAATGTAGAGTTCACTCTCAGACTGTCAATTATAAAGCCCAAATTTTAGCTCATTTTCTCTAACAGTTTATGAAATTTAAATATATTTTAGTAATTTTCTGTTGGTCTTCAAAGTCAGTTATAAACATGTGTTTGCAGTTCTGTTATAATTGATGTTATCATTATGCAGTTTTACTGTAACATGATGGAAGAATCAGGGAACAATGCAATAATCATGTCATGGCAGAAATTACTGTACATAAAGAAGACTTCAGAAATATTCTGTTAGTAATCCCACATAAAAAAATAGTTTAGTATGGAATTTTTAATGGCAACATTATGTTAAGAAAGCTAAGTTACTGACATCAAAGTTCTTTGTATCCAGTTTGTAACTGTATGTTGGATCTTGAAGCTCACTGAATTTCTGCCATGTTGCCATTGTAACAGCAGATATCCACAGCATCCCAACAATAAGGAGTTTGGGCAGATAAAATGTCAAAATACGGCGCTCATTCTGAGAACAAAGTAACACAGAAAAAAATTATAGCTAGGTGAAGGAATAACTAGTAATGTTTCCCTGGTAGCAAAATCTCCATATCTTTCTCATAAATTTATAACAAACTAAACCAGTTTATATTCATCTCATATACTATGATCACTCCAAAACTGAAATATTTTATAACCCTTCAAAGCCAAAGCTTGTCTAAATAATATTCAAGAATTCAGTGTACTACAAAGAAAATACATGTCTTCATTATAAAGATCAACTGGTAAATGCTATTTAAGGAAATAATTACTATTAAAATACAGAATTATACAAAACCCATAAATACAAAGAGGTTTATTTTTAAAGCAGGTGGGACATATCACTACCAATGATATTTAAAGAGTTATTAGAATCTGACAAGCAACTCTGGTACTGTAGTAGAATTAAAGCTGTTAATTCACTGTAGAATCCAAAGGTTTGACAATGCATTTAAGTTAGCATTGAAAGATTATTTTTTATCTCATTTTATGGAATAATTTACTTCAATTGAAAATTATTAAATATTAGAATTATACAAAACCCATAAATACAAAGAGGTTTATTTTTAAAGCAGGTGGGACATATCACTACCAATGATATTTAAAGAGTTATTAGAATCTGACAAGCAACTCTGGTACTGTAGTAGAATTAAAGCTGTTAATTCACTGTAGAATCCAAAGGTTTGACAATGCATTTAAGTTAGCATTGAAAGATTATTTTTTATCTCATTTTATGGAATAATTTACTTCAATTGAAAATTATTAAATATTGTAAACAGATGTAATAAGTATGCTGTTTTGATATTTTATTGTACTAAGTATTCATATTCCCCCACTTAATGGTACCTGCACCTTGTCGTGGTGGTGGGGCTTGAGTACCTCAGTGACCCCAAGAGTTACTGGTAGGGCCTCCCTAGCCAGATTGGTCGAGGGGGAGAGGTCAGACTAAGTCAGGTACCCTGGTCCTCCAGGTTGGGGGTTGGTTGCAAGGCTAACAACCTTGCACCGTAAAAAGGAAGATGTTTCGAAACCTCAATCAAAGCCTCGGACAGACAGACCTAACAGAGCAGCGGAGGATAGGACCAAATGGAAGAGGAGAATTGAGGAGGCCATGGACCGAATACGGACCGGAGAGCCATAGAAGAAGAAGAAGAAGTAGTAGTATTCATATTCATACTATGACATTCTCCACATTCTTAGCTTGTACAGAGAAGGACCTATAGACTGTAAATAAATTCTAATTCTAACATAATTACCTTCCAGGAGCTTTCCCCACCAAAATTGATAAGCATGTTATGAGACAATTTAATTCAAAACTATACATGTTATTATTTAAGGAATACTTCACTTTCTTAATTTATAGAAGTTTTTCAAATTCAGTTCTAGCATGTTCTGATAGAAAAATACCTTTGTTAAAAGCTACAGCTAATATATAATCTATGTACAGACTGCAATCTCTAAGGGTTCATTGAACAGCAATACATTCTTATAACAGAATTTCACAACTTGCCTGGCGCAGACCATGGTACACACATAACCAGAAGAGCAGAAGAGCACAGAGAAATGAGGCTTGAAATAATGCATCTAACATTCCTGGCAGCCAGGAGTTAATAAGGAACATCATCGGAAAGATTGGATCTGAAATACGCAAAAGAATAAAATAGAAATAGTAGACACAAAATTCGTTAAACACGAAAAAAGCCAAATAAAAACAAAGACTCACAAAAAAGTAGGAATAAATACATATGACCATTAAGTTGAAACTCACTGCACAACTTAAGACTTCTTTTACGTCCCATGGATGGATGGTGCGGTGATCTTTTTGTATCCCAGGACTTTCACTTTTTACTTTGTCCGGAGATAGGGATTAGCTATACCTAGTGGGCCCAACTGAGTAGGCACCTGAAGATGGAGATAGAGCCCCATCTCCAAAATTCGTTTTACATTTTATATTTTACTTACTACACGATGGATAATATCCAAGAAAATTTTTATTCAAATGACTCATCACCATTGTCAAGAAGTTTTAGATTTTAAAAACATATATCTTACTTTATTGCAATGCCATAATATTTTCTTGTGTCACAGTAAAGTTTGACTCACCATTGTACAGCAGGAGTAAAGGTAGAAGAACAGACATCCACTTTTGCTCAATTGACCAGTCATACATTGCAAATTTTCTCAAAGAATGTGCAAACCAACACTGAAACACAACCCGTAATGAATGCAGTTTGTTTGCTGCTTCATTTAATGCACTGGAACACAAATCTGACCTTACAGCATTTAATGAATTATATAAACAGATCTTTCATGCAGGATTAAAATCTAAACAAGGTCTAGCTGGATGTATGTACAATCTTGTGGCTTACCATTACTGAAAATGTGCCAAGGAGAAAGACAAACCGGAACCAAATTTCAACCTGGGTGAATGCTGGATTGTAACTCTTAAACTGAAATTAAGGTTAATAAGAATCACACTTTAATGACAGATTACAGTTGAACAGTTTTGTCATGTACATGTGTAAATTAAAGTTGATGAATTTATTACACACTAGTTCCCAGTTAAGTTCTGTAGATAACTGAACATTTGTCTTTTAGTGTTGTAGATATTAATTAATTTACTTTATTAAGTACGAATATTAACACTTTCCATCTATACAATATGTACCTAACAGAAACTGCTTTTATCAAAAACTATTTAAAAGATAATATAAATAAATACTTGATTCTTGCAAAACTGAATCATCAGAAATAAATTTAGCCAGGATTAAGCTCTTCATTACAATTTAATTACAGTATCATCCTTTGAAAAATACAGAAAATCCTTGCAGTATGAATTATGTAATATATATAGCTAATTCCTCATTTTGCTGGCCCAGGACACGGACTGGTGGAGGGCTTTGGTTAATGTAGTGATGAACCTTCTGGTTCCCTAAGGCATCTAGTTAGATAGTTATAGCAAATTCTTCATTTAAGATTCATTTAGTGAGTAGGCAATGAATTTAAACACTGAACTCAGGAGAATGGAGACAATTTATCATTGAGGCTATTTCTTTGTGGATGTAGAAATTTAACTCTTAAATGAGGGAAGACCATAAGTTAACACAGGTATTCTATAGTATATGATCAGATGGAATGAATGATCTTAATTAATATGTCCTAGTCAAGTATTGTTACTATACACTTTTATTAGTGCTTGCATGTTGTAGGTTCTTGGCTGTTGGCAAACACTCTAATAAAGAAATTGAATTATTAGTACTGCTATAATTCTATACACAAAACTCTTGTATGTTCAACATTACAAGCTATGTGTTTATTTATTATAATTTATATAACCATTATAAGCACTGCATTTTCAGTTCAAGATATAAAATCTTATCTGTTCAGACTGCTTTTTGTGATCTAGAAGGCCTGTAATCTACTGGATCATAAACATTAAATTATATTTCTGTTGTCTTCCAAAATACATCCAGATACATGAAGATAGTTTGCTTTAAATTAAAGGCATTGTGAAGATATACATGGGAATGCTAATAGTGTGCCACCATATCACTAAAATTTGAGAAAAATAAAATAAATATTTTACTTATAGCACAATCGCTGCATGATAATAATATTGTTATTATTAAAATACCTTGGCATTGTGATGCAATTGTTTGGGGGATTTAATAATACTGCATTTCCACATGACATGACTTCTAGACCAGGATTTGCCTTTGCATACAAGACACAGCTACTTACAAAGAACATAACTTCAATTATGTTATAGCGCTGATGAAAACTTTCCAGTCCATGAAAACGCACTGTCAACATATAGTGCGTGTAGTCAAGAAAACCAAGATGGAGGACCATAAATTCTTCACATGACTGACGCTCACATATAAGGTGACGAGTCCTGCAATATGGAGTCCTTATTTTAATCTTGGGTGTTACATTTGGGCACATCCATACTGTAGAAATGTCTTCCCAATACAGGTAATAGCATAATAAACCCCATGGTACAAAGTCTTCTAGGAATAACTGGTGGTTATTCAGGTTATCAAGTAATTTCCAGTTGACACAGAACACATGTTCATCACCATCACTATAAAAACTTCTCACTGTACTCTGCCTTGAGCCAATTCAATCCAGTTCAAAGAGATCCTCAGTTTGATGAGAAGATAGGCTACACTGAGATCTTTTTGTGGTTTTCCTCAGTTATGACAATTTAACAATTACAAGTAGCTGCTGAGGAAATGAAACTTCTAAATTAAGGCTAAGTTAATTGTGTGTAGCTTTTAAGTTTTTATTTTGTTTTACTTAATGTGCTGACTAATGCAACTGACTTGTCTTCAAACCATTAGCCATTAATCAACTAAAAATATACACCTCAGTAATGTCTTCAGAATATTTCTATAATGAATTACTCCACCAAGTTTCATATTAAGCAGAATAGTACTTCGTTTTATATATATTTTAATTAACTGTTTCAAAATTAGAAAAATTAAATTATTCATAGTTGGTCAGTTTAATATACAACATATATATTTAGGTTTTTCCACAGATAACAGAATGCAACTTAGTGTCATTATTGTACATAAACCTAATGGAAGAGAATGAAGACGGAAATACAAGTGTGCCTGCTTTAAGATCACTACAATCCCATTGGTTAACCATCTATTTTACGATGCTGTATCAAACAATAAGACTGTGCCTGTAAATGGGATATCGTAAAATGATGAAACAGAATATATGTGGAAGTTATGATTATGCAATTCATGAAGTGGGATCAAAGCTGGCAATTTTAAAAGCATAAGTCTCTCAAGTTTACACACTATGCTTGGTGAAATGGTACAATTTATTAGCTATGCATACTAAAAACTGAGGTTAGACAATATGAGTTAATGGTGAAGGATATTCCATTTGGGCTGAAAAGTTAATGACATATATACCTGTTATGTGCTCTGTCGCTATGCAGAATTATAACTGGTTTGTGGTCTGCTGTTACACCTTCAATGGCTACACTCACATGAAAAGTTTTGTCAAAGCTTTCATCTGCAAAAGAAAGCAAGAAACAGAACAAAACTGCACTCTGATAAGTTACTCATTCAACATACACAGGAAATATATACCTGTGAATTGCAAATATATTAAATAAACAGTCATGGACAGCTTTGGTCTTCAGCTTGAGGGGCTGAGTGGGAAGATAAAAATTCCTCATCACAAAAGCCCATGTGTTACAAAATGTTGAAACCATTCAAAATTATTTTGTTCACGATCTCGCGTTTGAAACACAAAGGAAAGAAAACCATCCTGTTACACACAATGTAGGTGCACAGAGGAAAGGAGGTTTAGCTCCTACTCATTCTCAACCTTGGCACTAGATGAGTGGTCAGCATTACCCCTATGGAAAGGACCTCCAGTACCCACTGGACAGAAGGCTGGGTGGGCCCCAGAGCTGATCTGGATACAGAGGCTAGAAGAAAATCCTCTGCGCCTATCAGGGATCAAACCTCAATCGTCCAGTCTGTAGTCAGTCACTAAACTGACTGAGCTACCCGACTAGGAACATAAAGGTTACAATGTACAACACTAATTCAGTCATTGTTTTACATGAGTGTGAAACTTGGTCTCTCTAGGTCTCTGATTGTAAGGAATGAGCAAACACTGGGAGCATTTTAGAACAGTGATGAGGGCTTAAGAGAGAGAAATTAATGTAAGATTACAGGAAGTTCGAAATGAGAAGCTTCATATCTTCACTAAATGTTGTCACTGTGATCAGGAAGTGTGGATAGGAAGTAGCAACTGGCTTAATGCAATTCAACCAGAATTATAAGCTATATTCATGTGGATTAATCTGATAACCTTGGTCTAAGGAAGCTAATGACTTATGGTTATAGCTGATTCCAAAATAGTATAATTGAAAATATTTGTATTAAGAACACTATTTAAAAACAGGTGTAACTAAGTCATGTCGTCACTGATGATGAATGGAAATATTATATAACCAAAATATTTACGTGTTCTTACAAAATGAAATTTTAATCATGGACAAAGCAATAATATCATATTTTATGAGAGATTTAAAATAATGTTGCACACATTCTGTGCAACAAATTAATAATTGAAAGTTTTATTAATCAACTGTTACCAATTACTTCTCATTCTCTTTTCTTTACATTTATCCTCCAAATGTATTGGCAACTTACTTAACACTTTAAAGCCCAGCAAACCCTACACACATCATGGGATTTAACAATCACAGACTCTGAATATTTGCACACAGAGTGTATTAATGGGTTTTGTATGATTCTAAGAATAAACATAAATTACTTCCTAAACCAACTGATCACAGTAATGAAGAAATTTAGTTTTCTTTGAGGTAACTATAGTTTCAAATATCATCTAAATGAACCTTAGAATCACAGAGTTAAGATCTATTTAAACTGAGCCAGGATAAAACATGCAAATTCCCTCACCATCTTTGTTGTCAGTTGTGACTTTGGCAATAACCCAAAGCTGCTGATTATATGTTGACATTGTCGGTGTCATCATTAAGAATGGGCCATTTGCTAAATCACTTCCATTTTGTTTCAATATGAGGACAGAAGCTCTCTGTTCTGATGTGCTTGTGATTGGTGGACCTGGGTACATCAAGTGACAAGATTAAATTGATTTCTGGATTATCCATGCTGGAAAAAAATTGCATAACTTCATCTAAAAAAGTGCATAAAATAAAATAACAATCTTTTATTACATTTTAAATAAGATTTCCTTAGATTAATTCATAATTCTTAAGGAAAAGGATCAAGGAAACAATGTTTTAAAATTCACATTAATTAATGAGTCATACAGATGTAATATTTGTATAATCTCTGCAGTACAAAGAGTATTATTAAGTAATATAAGAATAACTCAATGAACTGTAATATATATTACTGTTAAAAATCTTATGGAATTATTTATACAAGATTTAAGTGTAATGCTCTAAACATTAATTAAGGGACCAAATATCATGGCTGAGTTGTTAGCACTCTAGCTGTGCAATAAGGAGGTATCTGGTTCAAACCTTGGCCCAGAGACTATCATGAAGGTTTTCATGGTTTTCCTCACTCTCTCCAAGTAAATGGTGAAATAATACATTAAATAAGACCATGACTACTTCCTTACGTATCCTTTATAATTTATTATTAATCATCATATCATTCAATAGAATGTAATCAGAGCTATGGTGTCATTGTATAATACATATATAAATAAAAAAGTAAAGGAAATTTAGGTATTTCATTTATAATATTTAAAAATGAATCAATGACAGTATTACCAGGAATATACGTCAAGGAAATGTCTGTATATCAGTTACAAACCTTCTAGCATAACCCCATAGAATTTAAAATTATATGCACATCTTCTAAAATATATATTAAAACAAGATTTTAATTTGTGTTCACCATGAAGAAAAATATTAAGTGTATAATGAATTAAAACAAATATCTTGTGATCCTCTCAGAAAGGAAAAATGGGCCTCATTTTTCAGTTTCTAGTCCCTAAAATTATTGTTATTTACCTGCTAAGCCAATGAACAGACCAAGTCCAAAGCATGCAAAGAATGCTAAGAACACCATGACAAACTCTCGTTTGTGCATAGAATACAGCCGCATCTGTACTGACCTGTACGCAAACAACAGAAATATATCACAACATTCAGTTCTATGCAGAATACTTTGTTATCCCTTTTATAAAGTAGAGAGCCCATGCACTATGCCATAAATATAAACGTAACAAAAACAGGGGAAACAAACATTAAAAAATGACAGAACAAAGAAATTATGTCAGTATGTGATGTCATAATTCTTACTGGCTGCTATCAGAATCTGACAAAGTCAAAAGACGGGATATATAATAGAAAACTGAACCTGGCCAGGAATGATTGGCAATCCTAGTTGGTCCCATACTGAATGACATTTGCTTAACATGAACATAACCTTTACTGAAATTTACATAGAAAGTAATTGTGAAATTTTCCTGTCATCAAGAGCAATGGCTTCTTACCTCTCACATCGATCATGATGATATGCTGGTGCAATATAGCGGTTAAATTCACTGAATAAGTCACTGAATTGTGAGAGAGCATTGCGAATTTTCAGACTCCATCCGCCAGAAGGAAGGTGGTAGGAGTAACCTAAACCAGTTCCATCAACCTTAGCCATTTTTCACTGTCCTAATGAAAAGAATTGTAATAATGATTATTATGTAGTTAATACTAAACTACAGGGGTCTCAGAGGCCTCTCATTGTTATTCAAATTATGTGACAAAGAAAATTAACAACCAATCTCAGTGGCTATGTGGTCTAGGGCAGTGGTATTGAACCTGGGGTACGTGAAGACATCTTAAGGGGTATGTGAAATTTAAAAAATATATATATTTTATGATAAACACTGAATAATCAGTAATGTAATTTATTTAATTTATTTTAGATGTAGATTATATACTATGTATAACTTTAATTATACACCAACAACTTTGGGGGTACAAAGTTGAAGAGAAATTATATATGGGGGTACGCGAACAAAAAAGGTTGAATACCACTGGTCTAGGACATAAGTCTTGGCCATCTGGATACTCAGTTCATGAGTTTTAATCCCACTTAAGGCATGGATATTTGACCTCATCTTTCTGTGCTGTGTTGTCCTGTGTAGCCAGAGGTCTGGTGATGGGGTTACCACCCATCCTGCCAGCTGTCTAAACTGATTCATAATTTTAGAAGTGATTCTGAATTGGAACAGCCCACTTAAGTGTTATGATGATGGTGATGATGATCAAGCTTAACACCTTTAATAGTAATGATGGATATGACTTAGGATCAAAGTGAAAGACCAAAAGCTATCCCATAAATCTAATTTATTGATGTTATCTAGTTACACTTAATTTTAATATTTAAATAAAGTTATAAGACCATGCACTAAGTTATTTAGAGGAGTTACATGTAATCTGAAAGTAAAGAAAGGGATGGAAAAGAAAAGAAGAGAAATAATACTGTGTAAGGATGAACTTGAGGGGAGATGAAAAAAATGAATTAATGAACAAATGTAACTGACAGTTGTGAATGACTAATGTGGTTGAGGAAAATTTAAATGCATGTACTTGCTATGAGGCAGGCAGGCAGGCAGGCAGCCATGGCTCTGTGAACAAGGACAGAGAGCACTCCACCCTTGTTGACGGGGCCAATGATATTGCAAACACCTGTGAGGAACAATACCTGGTGCAAGACAGTAAAATATTGTCAACTACATCTACCTTTTATGGGGTATACCCATCAGTCAGCGCTCTGTTGGAGACATTTTCAACAACAACAACAATAATAAACAGAAATATACAAAAGTTTAAAATAGTTGAAGGATACAAAATTTGAGAATCTTCAGGTTATGTTGATTATTTGGATAGGGCAAGTGAAAGTGGAAAAACTAATGAAATTACTAAAGAAAAAAACTCTTTCTGGTACTTAAGCACATAGGACCCAACACTTAAAACACCAAACTTTTGTAACATTCCCATTTGAATCAGGCGTAATTCATTTCATATTATACTGTAAAATCACGCTGTGGAAAAATTAGAATTTCAAACATATCTTCTGTTATATAATATGTAATATTATGTTATATTATATCACAGTTTCATGAAGAACTACAACAGCACTCACCTTGCTTTATTTCAATCAGTACTACTTAGGATCTTCTCAACACAGCAGGACACCATTACATAACAGGATAGACTATTCTTTGGTTCCCTATCTTGTACATTTTAAACTATTTTATAAAATTGAGATTTTAATAACTCTTTAATTTAATACTAATCCAATATACAAATGAAATAAATATTTGCTATTTATTTAACACCCAAACAAACTCAATACAGCACTGTTTAAATGAAGTGAGGACTAGTACTAAGGGATGACAATGGTTAAAAACATCAACATGAGATGGTCTCCCACCATGGCCTACTTTCAACACCAGTGAGTACACACACTCATGCCTAACTAGTAAAGTGTGGGGGAAAGGGGTTGGACGGAATCTAGTATGGGATTGCCATGGAAACAGAGTATTGATCCATGGGAGAATCCATTATGTATCTGCAGTTCCTCACATTCAGGGAGGGAAGGAGTGAAAAACAGGAACAGAGTTTAATAACAGACTCCCTGTGCCTATGGTGGGGATGGAATTATCTTATCTTTGTAACTTATTCAAAATAGATTGGACTTCTTTCTATCATTTCACTGAACTATGAAGGAGTGAGAGGAGATGCTCTTTTAATCCTGGCTCAAACTTCTTTGTATTTTGATCAAGACTTTTTATAGTGGGGAAGGGGAGATTATTGAATACATTAATTACAGTACAGTAAACTCCTTTTTGATATCTACTGTTAGTGTTTGGCACATGAAGGTTTTATCTGTATCTTGTAATGTTATTGAAGATCTGAGTTTGTTTGAAAATTTTCTATATTGTCCACTACAAATGGTGATAATTAGAGCAAGAATTCACTGGCTAGTAGAAGAATATTATATTTCTTAAACAACTCTACATGAGGCTCTCCTTTTAGTACCTGCCATAATTCTAATGATTTTCTTTTGGATATAAAATACTTTTTTTGGTGTCTGTTGAGTTTCCCCAGAAAATAATTCCATAAGACATGACTGAATGGAACTAAGCAAAGTAGACTAATTTTAAGTTTCTGTTTTCATGAGTGATGTGACAGTCCTCAAAGCAAAGCATGCTGAGCTTAGTTTAGGCATAAAGTATTGAATACGCGTTTTTCAGTTTAAGTTATTGTCAATTTGTAGACCAAGAAATTTAGCTGTTTCTACTTCTTCAATTGTTTTATCCTCATACCCTATATTTACAGTCCACAGACCAGGAGAAAAGCCCTGCTAGGAATGCGATATACGCGCATGCGCAAGATTTCGCGGTGAGTGACGACCCATCCTAATAGCCACAACCACTGAATGAACAACAGACAACTGGCTTCCATGTGTTCTAATGGGTACAACTTTAAGATTATCTCACAGTGGCAGAGTTATTTAATTTAGAATATTATCACAACACCCTCAGAGCACATTACGACACGCTACTCTTAAATGCTTGATGTTTTCAGTCTGTGAGTAGCAGTGTAAAACTTTGCCGTATCACACTTCCCACCAATAGCAGCCCTCTAGTCCAGCTGATATGAAACATTCCCCCTGCACAGCACCAGAAATGATTTCCCCCCGCAGGGCATTTCTCCTGGTCTGTGGACAGTAGATTAATGTCTGTCTGGGCTGTATGGAGTGAGGGCAAGGGAGCCAGTGGGAAAAGGAGGCAGTAAGCACCTCCGAAACGTCGGTAAACTTTTACCAGGCTGAACGGTGTACAATCCAGAAGAAAATCTTCTTCATATCGCTCCCATCAAAAACATGAAACCGTCTGTGACACGGTCCTTCAAACTATTGACTTGTAATCTTTCCTTCTGAAGGTGCATCATTCTTCCGCTGGAGGCGACAGCTTACGCCTCCCATCTAAAACAGTGTGTTATATGCTGCCACCACAAGATCCTTTATAGTACTATATATGTTTGTACTTCCTGTATTTTACTCCTAGAGGTCGCGCGAGTAGTCGTGGCACCTAAATGCACGATGTGTAAGCCGAGAGAGGAGTGCCCAGTAGTAGTAGGGTCTCACAGCCTCAGCTGCTGTGACGCAACGATCTAAATACAACTAGAGCTAGAAACCAACTGAAGCTGACACCCCTCTAGAGCGTGCGTCGGACGGGTCCACCTCATACGACCAAAATCAGTCCTTTGCGCAAGTGCCGGCCACTACTAATAATATAACAATGTCAAAAATAATAAGCTTGCAGTGTTCGGTATATTTGTTCGATATACCAGAGTATCTTTTTGACGCTTTGAGATTTTGACGGAGACTATGCAATTTTTAAACGTCCAGAATTCATAATTGTGGCACATAGAAGTCAAAACTTTAGTATGAAGATATCTTCTTTGATTTGGATGAGTCTTTGTGACACAATAGAAATTACATAAGGAATGACAGTGATTATTGCAGCAATTATATTTCCATTGCTGATGTGGCTGCTAACGCATGGGAGAGATGAGAAATGTATGCAAAATTCTGGACAACAAGTCTAATCACTTTAAAATGGATCTTAACACTTCCATGACTATCTTAAGCAAGTGGAAGTCTGACCCTGGAGTCAGTATGTTTTTAGAAGCCTTTGTGACCTGTACTACTTGAAGGCCTATCATATTTTAATTTTCTTCAAAGTTTCCCTAAAATGACCCATGGCGCACATATGCGTTGGTTCATATTCTATGTCGCTGGTGTCGGGTTGAGGCACTGGACTTATCCTGAGCGCTCAGTGTTCTAGCCCTATACGGATCAGCGTGCACACTTTTCTGTTCCTGTTTCCTGTGCAATTTCCGTGCATGACAAAAATCCGCAAACGTTTTATTCCACGTAAATTTCGAATTCTTACGCTAGATGTCACTGGCATGCAGAACGTTAAATAGCTCCGCGTCTACTACATCAGAACACTGCCCGTAAATTTCTTTCTTAATTTCCTATCCTTTCCATTTTTATTAACATAAATAAATGTTGTACTAGTATCAAATTGTAAGGTTATTTTGATCGAAACTGAAATTAAGACAATTTGCTTTAGCGCCCTTCCTCTTATTATATTAAAACTACTATAAAATACCAAAGAAAACTACTAATTATTCAATTAATTTATGACTGGCACTATCTCTGACTACTTAGCGCCAAATGACACAATAATTAGTGAATAATATGTTGAAAGGGATATGGATGGAAGCGGTCGTGGCGTGTTTGAAGGTACTACCCGACATTTGACTGCAAGGGCTGAGGAAAACCACGAAATACCTGAGCCAGAGTAGCCGGTCTCTGGGCCGACATTTTAACCCTGGACCTCCCAAACACAATCCAGGAATGTTAATCAATCCGCCGCGACTTTCAGTATTGTGTGTGTTGATACAGCTATGGGAAATAAATAGAAATCTTAAGAAAACGGAAAATAACGACTTGGCGAGCACTCGAAATATTTTTGTCGTGAATCATTGGAACTTGGCATTTGACTTATACAAACACATCTACAAATTTATTTGAAATATTTGTGTCTTTGTTTGGCACGCATCAGATATCTGCATAGGCCTACTCTCATAATTATCAAACAGTTACGAAGTTCGTTGAAGAAAGATCTAACCGAAAATGTTTATTTTTGGGAGTACGTTACATAGACGTTATATTTCTACATCTAGAGGCCCAGTATTTTAGAACCCTAGCGTGCACAACACCAACAGCAAAATAATTCAATTCTTGTTACTCTAATTTGTCTGGAACAAGGAGATGCTTTGTCTCCATTGCTCTTTAATTTTGCGCTAGAATATGCCATCAGGAAAGTCAAAGATAGGCAGGAGGGTTTGCAATTGAATGGGACAAATCAGCTATTGGCATATGCTGATGATGTTAATTTATTGGGGGACGATATGAATACAATAAAGAGGAACGCAGAAGTTTTACTAGAGGCTAGTAGACAGGTGGGG
>NW_019059665.1:356018-381122 GCF_000696155.1 Zootermopsis nevadensis | reverse complement strand
ATTATCTTAGGGTGGCTAATAAATAAATGCTTGCTACTTCTCAGTTCAAAATATTTTGTCTTTCCGTCTGATTTCTAGGAACCTGAAAATTAAAGTATACAAAACAATAATTTTGCCTGTTGTTTTGTATGGGTGCGAAACATGGTCTCTCACTCAGAGGGAGGAACATATATTACAAGTGTTTGAGAATGTGGTGGAGGGCATTGGTGAGTTCGGTGATGAAACTTCGTGTTCTGTAAGTCATCTAGTTAGTTAGTTAGTTAGTTAGTTACTCTAATTTAACTTGAACTCGCAAAAAGTTAGTCAAGTGTAAGGAACGGCGTATCACTTTTCAATTTTGTGAACATGTCTGCTTGTGTATCTCATTTTTAGACGTCATGACGGTGATGACGAAAAAAATCTAACCCATCACGTAACGATAGCTAGGAGACAAAATCATACCTCTAGTGGGAATCGAACGCCGGTCGTCCAGCCCATAAGACTCACCATAACAAATAATCTACCGTGATAACGTGCCAGCTGTCGACAAACAGTATTCTGATACGAAAGTCTGACACAAATGTAGACGAAGTTATTTTCCGTTTAATTCCTTTAAGTTTGTTTCTGAGTTGATCCGTTTATGTGTTGACAGTTAGGAGTAAGGAACGTGGTTGAATGAATGAGATGATCTCCCAGGTACACTAAGCAGACACCCAGCCATGTGTACCGGTATTAATCTTGGCTTTACTGGTTTCTTCCACACGAATTAAGAGGCAGTAGAATATTTCATGGTCTTCACATCTAGTACAATATACAATGTCGCTCTTCTAAAATTCTTAGAGTTGCCTGATATCTTTGTGTGATGAAAATATTCTGAGAATTTCCATCTGTTATTTCTAGTAACCATTGTCCCCCCCTCCTTCCTTCTGACTGCGTATTTCACAAATAAAACACAAGACGTAAAACTTTAGAATCAATACATCCTTGTTTGTAGCAGAGAGAAAGTTATAACATTCATGACAGTAAAACAATGTTTCCGATAGGCAGAGCATTGACTTTACAGAGAATAGAAACATCTACAAAAGCGCAATTTAAACATGTCTGGAGTTGAAGCAAATTTTTTAATTCTACCCTTAGGTCGTTAACCGAATCACGGTAGAGTTGCCAGTGTATTACTACGGCAAGCGTAAATATTTATTCACATTATTTAAATCATTCACACAGTTTAGAGAGATTTTTTCAGCAGATACCACTATATGGTACAGGGAACGCCGGAAAGCCTCGAGCGGTTATAAAATTCCACTATCGAATTTAATCATAAACGCCAAAAGTAAAATACAAAATTTTCAACAAAAATTAGAAATCAGTTTCTATGGATCTACAATACCTTCATTCTTAGAAGACATGTCTGCCGTAAAATTCTATTTCAAGAACGAAGAGATTAAATAGGCCTGCCTGTGCAAGATTACAGTAATTTGACTGACGTCATTTAAAGTTCCATACAGACAAAATAATTATATGAGATTTTCTTTGTTACTTTACGTGGAATTCAATAACTTTCAGACTCGAAAAGTGCTGGAGGAATTCTCTTACATTACTTCGAAGCACCCATGATAACAAATGGAGAATAATCATTGTAGACTATATAAATAAATCTAAAATGTTAATTTATTTAAACTTCCCTCTGATCTGATGCTTCGGCTAAACGCTGGTCAATTTCTCAGTTTAGCCTCGTTTCAAAATTCTGAACCCATCGCGTATCTTATACAAGTAACACTAATAAGAAGTTTTATATAACTCTGAAGGGTTCTAACAGTGGTGCATTAAAATCCTTCTACTGGACCCAACAGAATAATCAGTTTTACCTGAAGACAGCAGCAGAACCAGCTCCGAAAAAGTAGAATACTTAAAGATGAATCATTTCCAAAACAATAGTAGTACTGAATGAAGGTTTGCAGTCCTATAAAAGTAAACGCAGAGAAAACGATGTATATGTTCATGTCTGATCATACAGGACATATTTATTTGTCCATTTTTAACGATGCTGTTAGCGATCGTGGAATAATTTAAGGCACTATAACAGCAGAATAAAGGGAAAAAATAAAAATAAAGACATGACAAATCCTTAGAAAATGCGACGAAGTTCAAAATGTATAGCAACGACGGTACAAACAGAGAATAAATGGTAGAATAATTATACTTAAATTACATTAATGCAATCCTCCTAAATTGTCACACATTGAAAATGTGATCGAATGAAGATGAAGTTGATTTTACCTTCTTAGAATTATGCAGGCATGTTCTACTGCACCACGTGATGAAACTTATTCTTGTTAAGCATCAAAAGATTTATAAAAAATGTAGATACTTATCTATTCCATGAAATTAAATGTCCGTTATAATATGTTATGTTCATACATGTCACGAAACAAGTAATTAAAATTATGAATGTTATTTCGGCCTATTACTTTGAGTGTCAACATTTCTATAATAGTTTATAGACAAACACAAAAAAAATTTCCATCAATATGGAACATAAAACGTGTGACTTTCCTAACAGAAATGGCTGCAGTCAGTCCAGCAGAACGGATGCCAAATTGCGTTGCAATAAAACTATGATTTTTGATCGATGAAGATAGGCTACAATCTCTCAATGGTTGGGCCAAAAACGATACTTATTTTAGAATAGCCGTAAGCAGCAAGGCGGGTAGAGGGAAGGAGGAGTTCACGAAAGATCTTGAGAGAAGAAGAAGACGGAAGAAAAGTTGGCTTGTGAACAGTTCTAGCAGTCAGCCAGTCAGTCCGTGAGCCGACGCAGGGACGACGCATTGCGTCGCGAAGAAGGAGCCGCGATATTTACTTACGTCTCTCACAGAAAATTTCAAGTTCTTCGATTTAGCTACTTAACGCTGTCAGTATGTTTCTTAATTAAACGATTGTGGAAAAAGTTAACTAACGTAAATGTGCCAGCACGTCTGAAAACCAGCACATCTTAGTGAAAGTGGTATCCTTATAGCTTGCAGATATCCGACGCATATAGTACAATTATTTTGAAATATATTACACCTAATTAGAAATAAGGGTGTTTATAATTCTGCCAGTATAAAGCACGATTTATGTATTCAGCAATTTTAAAACGTGAAAGAGTATTACCATAAAAAGTGTTAATGCATCAGTCACTTTTGTTATGTTGTGGGTGACTTATAAGTGCTAATTATTGGGTCACTGAGAGCAAAGGAGCTTTATGAATGTTGAGAAGAAAGTGATTTTAAATGTGATTTAACGAACAGATTTTCTTATAATTGGTTCCAGATGAAATGTCATTTACTGCGAAATCCTTATCGGCATGTTGGTACTCATATTATCGCGGTGGACGTACTCTGCAAAACAACGGTCTTGTATCTGATATGCAAATATTTGTTTAGTACTTTGCGGTATGGAGAAAGACGAAGATGTCAACAGCGCGTCTGGAGATGAGTATTACAAACCAGAAACATTGGAGCAACCTGAAAGGAACTCGCCTACAGATATGGGAACTGAGGAAGTTCAGAATCAACGATCACGGTTATCTAGTATTCCCGCGGATCAAATCAAAGAAGAAAGCGCGGAAGAAACACAATTAAAAACGTCACATCTGTTGGAAGACTCATTTCAGTGTTCCGAAAGTGAATCTGCCCGAAGGAAGTTGATAAGTGACGCCTTGCAACAGGAAGACGAATTCCTGGAATACCTCATGTCTCTTCCGGCTGCCAGCAGTGGCGCGAAAGAGAAGCAGAAACCTCAACAAAAGCATCAAACACAGGCTCAACCGCATTTGATGAGGTCCGTGTCTTCATACAGTGGACACGTTTCATCAGGGGGAGGCGCTAAAGTAGGACTCGATCACCTGGATAATTTATGTAAACTGATGGAACAGCTAGGTGACCTGAGGGAGCAAAACTCCAAGCTTCAGAGACGCGTCCAGTATTTAGAAGACTTGAAGAACCTTCAAGAAATGCACAAACAGCTGCAGGAGGAGACAAAAAGACGCGAATTTCAGGAGGTCGCCTTTCTTCACAGTCTTCAGCAGCATCGACAATCTGCAGCCAGACGGCACCAACACCGCCGAATTGTCGAAGAGAGTTTTCCTAATCCAAAACGAGAAGGCTCTGAAGACAGTCTCACGAATGGACAACTGGCTGTTTCAGCCAACAACAAGCGTAATAGTAAATGTAAGTCGATGACGAATGGCAAGTTCCGACAGTCGTTGTTGCGTTACCAGCAACGAGAACGCAGCAGATCTGTTGGAATTGAGGAAATAAAACGAGATAAAGTAACAGACGAGAGGAGTGGACACGAAACATGCGAGGCGACTAAACAGAAAATAAAACGGCAGGAGGGATCTCTCGTCGGAATCGCGGGCGGTACAAAAGCTAAAGTGTCTAAGTGGACTAAAGTGAAAGAGGCATTTAGATGGGAAAAGGCTTCGGTGGTGATGTTACCGGAAGCCAAGTCGCAGGACAGTGGGATAGGGGGTGGCGAAGATACACGATACCTAAAAGTGCCTTATGGAGACAACTTATTAAGTGTAAGCCCCGCGGATTCTGTTCTCAGTGGGCATTCGTCTTCAGCGTGCTCCTCGGGGGGTCAGTCCCCTGGCTACATAACGTGTCATCACCCACTCGCTGGTTTCACTCTGCCTCCTGCTACAGCCCTTTCTTCGTCTTCATCATCCGAAGATCTCGATATTGATCTGAACCTTGCAGACATTCTCGGGGATTATGGTAAGTTGCGACACATCCCGCTGCATATCATTGGAACAGCATTTGTTATGCTTGCAGAAGCAGGAAAGAATTTTATGAATGCAACAAAATGCCAGAGATCTGAGGTTCTCACAAGTAGAAGTTTACCAACCTTTCAGAGATCCTTGCTGCCTCCATCATCAGCACTCATCGCCCTGATGATGGAGGGAGCAAGGACCACTTAAACAATGTTAGTAAGCTTCTACCAGACTAGGCGGCGAAACAACCCAGACGATAGCCATCTTTAAATAAATGGTAGACCTATTCTTAAAACAAGAGCTAAAATACATCACAAAGAAAATATCTTCTTTATGTCTTCCGATTTTTGTATTTAGACTGTAATAGTTACAAGAGTACCTACACATCAGAGAAATAAAAAATACAAACTTATAAAACCAAAAACCAAAACAAGCCATGACGCATTGAATCGATAGTCTGGAATTGGAAGTGACATTTCTTGCCCTACGGATGTGAAATTCATGTTTACATGACTCGGTTTCTAGAGCCTCGTTTACTAAAACTCGATGAAATATGTGATGGCACGACTGGCACGAAATTTTGAAAGAGGTTTGCTTTATATTGTGCATCCAAAGAAAATTAATTTGATCGAACCATTGCGTTCGTTAAAAATGTGTCACTAACCAAATAATTAACTCAAGGAGCAGAGTCATTCTCTAGAAACTTGTAGTAGTTTAGCTGGTCAAGAAACTCTTCATCTTTTATAGAACCATTTGGTTCATTACCATTTTCACTGGTCCCAATTGTGAACCACATAAATGTAATCCACGCCCTAACTTCCAGTTTCTTAACGATTCATCTTAATATTGTTCTGTCATCAACATCTAGGTCTTTAAAATGATCTTTTCTATGCAATTTTCAAACTAAAATTCTGTGTGCATCGCTCACCTCACATTGGTGAAATATCAGTCACTGACATGTTACTAAAATAAGCTGTTTTAAGACAGAGTTAAAATAGTTATTCAGAGAACCTCACCAGACTATACGGTTTCTAAGTTCTATTTTCTTACGTACACACAGAACGTGTGGAAATGTGTCTCTGTCGTGATTACATATGGCAGGCTCCATGTGTATGGAATCGAATCCATCTGCTGACCGCGCCTATTTCTGGCTTCCGGTGACCGAAACGCGCGACTGCTAAGCCTCGTGGATCGCCCGTCAGTCGTCTCCTCGAATTCTGTGACGTTGGCTCAACGAAACGTGGAAAATTGACCGACAATGAATATTAGATCGAGCGAAACTGTGGCATCGAGACCTAGAATCTATGCTCTAAGTTAAAAAATGTGCCTTGTTTTGACTGTACAATTTTATTGCTCATTGCGAAGTGCCTGGAATAATCTGTTTGCACTTTCAGACATCGTAAAAACCTTAACAGTTAGCACTGCCAGAAAGTTTTGGATTCACGCGACTTCTCAGATTCGAATTATTTTATTACTGTTGGTACCGTGAAATACGTATCTAAATTGTTGGCCCTATAAGCACCATATTTATAAAATATTACAAAAAGCTTATCCTTTGTCACGTTACAATAATTCAATAGTTATTGTCATCACCAAAACATTTTGCGCGGTTAGCCATGTTATTTTCACGCCACTGTAAATTACCCCAATGATAACCAGAAAATCAAAATTCTGCTGCCGCCTCTGTCACAATCCCTGATTACTTACCACTTTACCCTCATTCTATCCTTATTAGAAGGACAAACGGGTGTTGCCTGGGAACCTTCTAACAATAAGATGCTCTTTCTCCCTCTGGAAATATCAGACTTCAAAGGGATAATTATAAACAGGAACAAGATACTCTTTTATGGTCGTCGTCTGGGTTATAGCGCCGTTAAGTCATCGCCCTGAAGATGGACTCAGCATTGACCTCTGAAACGCCGGTAGACTTCCACCAGACTACACGGCAAACTACTCAGAAGACAGCCATTTTCGTACTTACCTCCGTGAGAAACTTAAATCCTGCGTAACATAATATTCACTCAAATTTGCCTTGAAAGGGTTATTTCTCATGAAAACATGTTTTCCGCGAGTTCAGTTCAATTCAGTTCATTTTAGTTAAATTCATTTATATGTTAGTGTGAGACGAATCATACTTTAATGCCTTTATGAAATCTGTAAATTGTAAGTGAGCTTTATGAGCAGAACAAAGAAAACTATAAAAAGTATTTTGTACCCCACTTTTTACGCTCGATATGCAACTATTTCCTCTCATTGCCGTTTGATGTTGACGTGATTGGCAAAATACAGAGAGTGTCTTGAGACCGAGGCAGTCAGATATCTTGATAAAGATTAAAAGACGCCACGTTTCTGCTGCACAACATCTGGCACTGATTTAATTCAAACCTCCGTGTATTATAGGAGCCATTAATAGACTTGGGGTAAGAATAGCTCCTGATTCGAAGGAGTAACACTGACAATGTCGTCACCTCAGGTAGAATCTTAATAAATGATAATAATGCATTTTGTATAATAAAAATTTAACGTGGTCCAGTGCTTTGCCCGTATGAGAGGAAACTAACTTAAGTTTCAGGGCATGATTAATAACAAATTCAATTCATAATATTGGATAAGTGATTAAGTGTTAATAGTAAATTTTTGCAGTAATTAATATTTAAATATTTTCTTAAAATGGTTCTATAGACATTTCAGAGTATGTATTCAGATATTCTCAGTTTGTAAATTGATTTATTTGTTGACTGTAAATTTACTTCTAAGTATTTTTGGTGTTTATGGTCTTGGTATATCTTGTTTTGACTGGCTACATGTTGAGCAAATTCAAGGCGAGGAAGTCAAAATAACGAGGAAACCAACAGTGATTCAGACGGAGATATACGCCGAACCTACGCATTTTAACGAATCTGTATTTGAAAATTAATGCGGGGTGGGTTGGGGGTTATAAAGACAATTTAATTTAAAATATAAGCCTATATGAGAGTCGGTGGATAACGATGGTGAATATTACTGACAATAGGCATGAGAATATATGTTAATGGAAAAATCGATCCGAAATCATTTAACAATGAAATAAATTTGAATATTGCATGATAATTATGTAACTTAATTTTAACATTTATTTCCAATATGGAGGAAACACAGTGATGTCAGATGTGGTGTTCTGTCAGCTTAAGGATTTTATGTTATTTACCTCTCGCGATTTGTAACATTCGTGTAAATAAAGTTATAAATTCGGCAAATACAAACAGAGGAGAGGGAATTAAATGTTAAATCTCTCTGATCCGAGTTAATTTTACTCTTCAAATTTCTTAAGATAGACATAATTCGAAGAGAAAATGCTAAGTTTTGTTTATATTTGGCGGGAAGAAAAACCTTTGTGGTTGATTCAGTAACTCATTTATCTATGAGTATTTGTATCCAGGCGATAGACATGGATCTACTTGCTATTGGAACAGAATGTAAAAGTTCACCTGTCGTGATTCGTCCAACCAGTTAACATTTCCTCTCGTGTTGGCGCACTGCGTACAAACGCGTCATTAAAATAAAATCACGAATTCTAAAAGGAATGAAGTGAACGCCATAATTGGCTCCGATGTGAGAATGTCATAAACACCGGGCTATGTCACATAACTTTCCGTAATAACATTTTCTGCATACTGTCACAAACCAACAGCTGGTAGTACGCAGGTTTACGCGTTAGGATTTTCACCTCTAAAATAAGCAACCGCAGTTAACAATTTTGTTTCAAAATAAGCCGATAGCTGAGGGATTCTTACGTCTTTGGAACCCCAGGTTTAACTCGCAACAATTCAAAATTCTGTAAGTTATTCCTGCCCTTTTAATGTCTTTTCTCTGATTGAAATAACATAATTTGTTAATTTTATGTCATTCTTAAAAGCGAATTTGTACTACAAATTTGCTCAAATGTAGGCATAATTCTTAAGTTTGCTTACGATTCAGGTACAATTGAAATGTTACTGAAAATTTATTCTAGCAACAGTATTCACTTTGTATAAATATTCCTGCATATGTTAGAGTGGTTGATTTAGGCTTGGTAAATGACTTCATGTGTGTAAATTAAAATTTAAAGCGTCATTAATTCATGAGATGACTTATCCTTGTCTTATTATCTTGCTAGCGGACACGCCGTTAATATCACTGGTCTTTCTAAAATAAATTGAAGCTCCTAATGAAATAACAAACTTAATTTTGGAGCACAGTTATCCCCGTATGCAATAAATGCTTGCCAAGTAATTTAACAGTGATATACTTAGATCATTTTTGCTCTAAAATTGTTTAAGTACGCCTACTAACCAGAAACGATATGTTGAAATGGAAAAAAAACTGGAAGAAATAATAGATTAGGAATCAGTAATACACGTCTGTAATCGGGTACTTTCACATATTAGTCTGTTGTTCGTATTTAGCAAAGGCACTGAGACGTACGATTGGAAGGGGTCAACTCGGGGCTATTTCCTCGATTGGATTTTAAATAGAAAGCGGTGGCTGTATAACCACTTAATCTGGTCTCCGCATATAGATTGAACCTACAAAACTGGGGAGAACTTGAAGCTGTTTTCTTAAATATTCTATGTTAATAACTACCATAAAGTTTAGTAGTTTGTGAAGACTGTAGCTTAAGAACTGGTAGAAAATGCGTTTTCTTGTGCCAGAATTTAAAATGTTTGGATTTCTAAACTGTAGGTCGAGATATTTATGAAAGAGAGGACTACATAGAAGTACGTTCTTTGGCCTTTTAGAAAATTATTTACCGCCAAATAGTGTACGGTGCACAGACAGTTTTGAACTGTTTGATCCAAGTAAGAAATTCTAATTATATGAAAACTAGATAATTTTATCACGCACCTATGATTATACAGCTACATGAAATCATTGCTTGGACGACCGACTGTAATTCGTAGCAGGGAGGTGGATTTATTGTTTGTCAGGAAGTCTAGGATGTCCCTGAGGTCCGTTCAATCTATCCAATGGGTTCCAGGGGTATTTACGTCTGTAGCAAGGCGGTCGTATCGTACATTTGACTATTTATCTGTATTAAGTGCAAGAAGGCCATCTAACTACCAGCCATTCGATTTACAACGCATTACATGTAAGTAGACA
Organism: Zootermopsis nevadensis; assembly: GCF_000696155.1. The sequence continues at coordinate 371,266 of NW_019059665.1, read as the reverse complement.
CAAATGAGCTTTAACATTTTTAAGGAGAATTCTGTTCAATTTTGATTAAAGCGGACAGATACGGGCCAGAATGAAATCTGCAGGGCAAATGAAGGCATAGATCCTTCATACCATTTCTTATAAATTCTTAAGTTGTTAAAAGAACCAAACATGCAGACACCCTGACATGACTGAGTTCGTTTTCCGAACTTCGTGCAAATAACACATTAGCGTATGGAATTTGACAGCGATGAGAATGTCAAGTGCTGCCCTCTCGCTTGCGGCGACGACGGCGACGCCGTGTAGTCGTAAAGATGGCTACCAACGTTCTCTCGAGTAACTACAAGGCGTCGCATTCCAGAAGACCGCAATTCACAACACGTAAAATTACACCGAACAACTTCGGTTTTCGGAAATGAGCCAAATCGAATGTTGAGAATTATCTAACGTTTCGACAAACAGTATAATTGCAAGCCGAAATTGTTTACAAAAACGTTCTACAATTCTTAAAATTCGACGCGGTTTATTTCCAAAAACAGAAGTTACATACGGAACTTCAACCGCAAGAAAACCAAAGGAAAAAAAGAAACTATTGATAAACGAATTGTGACATTTGTAACTACAATAAAAGATGCGAGGGGCGCTAGAACCAACGTGTAAAGCACATTCACAATTAGCGTATGGACATATTAGAAATAACGTTCGAAATTTATCTTCGCAGCGTAAAAGTCATGCAATGTGTAGTTAGCTCTTTTTTTCCTCTTAACAGTAGAAGCAAAATATGTCGAAAGAAAGTGCTAAGGATAGCACAGCCCACCCGTTTAAAATCACATAAATGATAGTTTGTTAATAAACCTCCCTAATTTACTGCATTAAATCTATACTACACAGTTCTGTTGCTGTTCTGTAGAAATGAAATAGATGCAAGATGAAAACTTCTACCGAGGACGCTTTTTCATACGTAGAATAAATCCAGGCCGGGGGATCCACGTCGGGGTAATGTTTTGAAGAATATAAAGCAAGCGAAAGAGCGTGGAGAAGAGCCAGAGATATAAATAACAAAATGAAACAGGGCGAAAGATAAGGAGAATGAGCAGCGGGTAGGGACACGCTGTCTCTGACGACTCAGCGCGTCAACTTTGCTTCCAGATTCATTACCCATGGACTGTATTTTAATTACAAGCATTACGCCTGTTTCTAACAAAAACTATATTAAGGAAAGAGTCCATTGTCGGCACTTGAGGGGTTTACATACATGTAATTACATTTTAAGACTTCACTTCGGATTGCACCGATAATTGAGGTTAGCTTTTTTAAAGACTCAATAAAATAAGTGTCCCTCTTCCCTACATATGAGGACGAAAACAGATACAGTTTTCGAAATTGTATGCGCTTTTTTGAATATCAAACGATGGACAAAGTCCAAAAATTCAGTAATCTAGATTTCAATACACCATCGCCAGAAATCTTTACAATCGACTAGTCTTTAAATAAGTTTATTACGAGTTAGTGAGCATAGTTATTTTTTATACTGGATTGAATTAAAAAATGTCCCAGTGGAAAGGATTACTTACGTTGCACAGCGGAGGCTTGGAATTTTCATTGTATGGATTTCGAAGCGGCCCAATTTTATACTTGGCAAGTAAAACTGTAATATGTGTGTAGGTGTGAGCGTATGTAGGTTTATGTCTTTCCAAAATTACAGGCAACGTGATTCTCACATCGCTTACAATTTGGAGGTTGGATATAGAAAAGTGTGCGAGGTTCTATTTCTGGAAGTGATATTCACGCTCACAGCAGAGTGCATGTAGATCTAAGAGCTGCCTCGACAGAGCAATTACGATCTGACCAGAGCAGGATGACTCGTCGATGTAGAAGGGAATTAGCTTTTTTGCGTTGAACAGTAATACTGTTGAATTACCTGTGCAAATCGCATTGAAAACAAATTATAACACTTCTTTGCAAAGTAAATTTCATGTGAAAACATCTTCACAGAGAGTGAAGCCGGCCGGATTCTTTCCAAACGCAGATTCCGCCAAACCTCTCCATTGGCGCCACTAAACCGCTTTCATAACTTAATTTAAAAAAATTTCCGCATCGCCGAAAACTTACGAATTGTTACGCTGTGCGTACATTTCATAAATTAATTTATTATGTATTTTCTCTTAAACGATTCTCATATTTAAAACTCTGTTTTATTCCAAACACATTATCTATCAACACTACTGTATAGTAAACAGGAGTGGTAATGTATACGTGTCAAAATATCATTCACCTTTATATTAATTTATTATATCCAGATAAAATCTTGTTGAAAAACTAACTGCACTATACACACCTTAGATCATATAAAAGGAAACAGTCAACAGTTATATTTTTCTTTTATATTATTAAATTAGCCCATTTGTTACGTCGAAAAATATTACAAACAAGATTTGTCTTTTGGAATGTTACACCATGTAGTCTGATAAATGTTTACCGGCGCTTTACAGGAGCTTACTGGTGCAATATCCAATACAACAGCCAGCTGAAATTCCATCAAGAATAATTCTAAATCACATTTACTTTGTCAATCTTGGGTCCAAACATTTCCTTGGTACTCTGTTCTCAACGACTCTGAATCTGTGTTCTTTCAATGTGCATGAGAGAATTAGTTTCACAATCAGACAAAAGTACTGATAGGATTGAAGTCATATATTTTAATCTTTAAACTAAAAAGTGACAGTTCCCAATCTGTCCATAATTTATTAAAATATCTAAAAAAAGGTTACTGTGTTCATGTTAAGTAGTGATCTGAGTTCTTCAATCGGACTAAAGTTCGATATTCAGTTTAGGCCCCAGGACACAAATTTTAATAAGAATTCTATGCCCCGGATTTATCCGAAATCTGTTTCTCCAGATCATGAATACTGATATGTAATAGTTCACACACTACAGTGTAACGATCATAAAGATGAATCTCTGCCAGGTGCAATTGTCTTCCTATAAGCTATAAAACTGTAGAATAATAATTCGCATTTCTTTTGGTAACAGGAAGTTAAAATATATATATTTTTTCTTCATTACGTGTCTGCTGGAACTGGAACATGGCCACCCGTCCTTCGGCGCAGTCTTCCATCATTCCTCCATATTCTTTTCCATTTGGTGTTCTTTTGTTTACTTTATCGCTCGCTGGCTTATTTTACATAACTGTGCAGTGGCACTATTAAATATACGAAAAAACCATAGCCAAGGTCATTTTAAACACATGCTGCAAGTATAAATGTAACTTATATCAGAGAAATAAAATTGCGTTAACCTACATTATCCTGTAAATTCGAAGATTTTATAGACATTGTACGCATTAAGTGAACGTGACAAATCCCCCTGCAAGTTACAAAGTTTCTTGGAAATAAAAACACACGTGTGACAATGCTGGATTAATATCATTACCACGTTATAAATGTACACGAATATTCACGTATAAAACAGAAGTCTAATATTTGAATTTCATTAAATATTCTCAGCATGATTCCACTTCCTTCATTTCAACAGACACTGCAGGTGGCGTTGGTTAAAATAGTCCAGCGAAAAGGAATGCTTCTTTTAGCACGCTCAATGCTGATGTCACCATGGCGGCAGGCGGGCTCTCATCTTCATTGGGCCATAGCAATCAACCATTTCCACTAGCAGCCGCGAACAGACGATAATTCAGTGCGAAAGCATATTTCTTTTTGATTGTTAATACATATGTAAGTGGCCCGCTAAGAGTCTTGAAGACAGAGAGTGTATTTGTGTTGCAAACACTTTTCGTCCTGCAATGAAATGTGCCGTTGTATTCTGGAAGAAAGCGTGGCCACACACGGCCGCTTCCCAGCAGCGCATGTCATAATTTCAACAAGACTAACATGTCTGTTTGTTTCATAAGAGCATCGAGATATCGAGATACTGTGCCCCATGGCTCAACATTCTCTCTGTTCTTAATATGTGACAGAATTATAAACTACAGACACGTTTAATTATCAGAGAAGATATTCCTTTTTGAGTGGCTTGTTATTTTTTGTAAATCTACTATTTCTTTGTTTGGACAAAATATTTCCATTTCGTACCTACTCTTTCTTAGTCCAAAATTCTTCACGTCATCATCTGTCTAAGCCTACTGCCACTCGCCCACGCAAAGGACCAAAAATCTGGTCATGAGCCCCAATAGGGGCTCGACACCATGACAAATTGCCTGACTGACCGTCAGTTGCAACGTGACGTGGACTTGGCACCCTGATAATGAAGGCAGTAAGCGTCTTTGTAACGTCGGTCGACACTTAACAAAGTCGACGTCGTAACATCCCAGAAGATAGCCATCATCGTAACACCTATCTCCGTCGCTACTAGCAGGAAAATGGCTGCCACACACATGATGGGCTTATGTATCTCAGTTTATTGTTCCTTACATTGGTCCAGCTGCCAGTTCTGCCAATGTTAGTAGATATCACAATGAAGGTCTTACGTTTGTGAATAAGCTATGTTGTTAATGAAGTTGAACCAATCAACACAGTGCAAGAAGATTACGGATTATAATCTCACATAAATAATTCCATCGACAATAACAAGGTGTGAAACATTCGAACTTGGCTTCAGTAGTACAGAATTAACGATCACACTAGTTAGTGATACTTTTAATGGCTATAGTTTAAAATTCACGTGTATAGATATTGACCGACGTTCCAGAGGAGCTTGCTGCTTCATCTCCCTGATGATGGACTTCTGAAACATTGGTCAATGCAAATGGGACTACAGCGCAACAGTCCGGAAGAAGCCATCCTCAAACTCTTAGCCGTGATGACCTAAGATCTCGTCTATTCATTTGCTCAGTGACTATTAGGTTCTTGAGATTTATATTTAGTTAATTAAAGTTTCTTTTCTTCTTGTAACGTCTTTTAAAATTTAGTTAGTATTCGTCTTTAGACAAAATATTTTTCCGGGTAATAACGTGAATTAGTTTGGACAATATTATACACGCGTAAGCCTAATACAATGATTTATCTTGTTTTCTAGTTGTTCTAAGATCTTCAAGTTACAACGAGGGAAGAACTAAAAAAGGGGTACTTACTAAACTGCTGCAGAAAATGATTCGATTCATAAAACATTATTTATTTGCAGAATGCAAGAAATTACATCATTGAAGACCATGGTTTACAGTAATTTCGGCCTATTATTGGAGCAGTTTTAGATTAGGTATACATCAAAAGGGTTTCGAAGTTCTGGGTATTTAGCTCAGACGGTAAAAGAGAGGGCGTCATTAATAATTCTGGCATGGTAAATCTTGAGGGCTCAATGCCAAAAGTAGAGTTAAACTTAATTTTAAAATATAATTAATAACAGAAAACACACGTGGTGTAGAATAACTGAAAATCATTACACAGAGAAAAATAAGTAAGTTCTGTCAAATAAGTGGCACCAAATGTTGGGGTGTGTCAAATTCTCTAATGACACATTCCATAAACAGGACGTCGCGAGTTGCTAAAAAAAGCAAACGTTTCAAATTATGACGTTCAGGAATGTTCTGCCATCTGCAAACCATACGCGTACAGTAGTCTCGACGACGTATTGAAATATGCTGTACGCGTCGGGACGACCTAGACATCGGCACGCTCAGGTGGATGCTTACACAACTTCCATGGTGACAAACAGGACGGACGCCTGACAAAGACACGAGAGCGTTTCGTAATCGATTAACGTAACACCACACGTCGTGACACAAACATGTCCATGGACAAAGGCGAAATTAACTGGCTCCATTTATTTGGTCAATCAACGCCTTTTACTAACGTCAGGGCCCCCTGATGAGTGACAGCAAGCATGTCTGAAACGTCGTTAAACTTCTACCAGACTACATGGTGCAACAAGACAGTCAGCCGTAATCATGTACGCCGCGGTAAGAACTTAAAATCTCACTTAGAAGTTTGTCTGTCAGAAGTTAAGTTGCTTGGTTTTTAAATATTAGTACATCAACGTTGTTATGAGCAATGCCGTCTTGAAAAATCAGGTCTACGCGCCTTCAGACCCCAGAGACTTTACTTAATTTAGCCTCTTTTTTTATCACTTATTGCGACATTCCCATGTAAACCGGAAGCCATTATCATTGGTTTAGAATACATTCCGGATGTGAAATCATGGCTCATGAAGACGACCTGTAACAAATATATAACCTAGGCACGGAGTCAAGAACCAAAATGGATCGTTGCAACTATGACTCATTCTGCTGGGCAAGAAAGACTCATTGACAGAAGTAGTGAGCAACTGTTGAAGCAAGCCCTTGACAGAAGGAATCGCTTTTGTCGCTTTAATGGTAACCAGGTCCTTAAGAAACTGATAGCTCCTGAGACAAGACATTTCTACTCTCATAATCACTACCGTGGAATCTGAAATCCTACCTCTTCATTTTGTATTTATGGGTTTAAAATAGATTTAAGTAAAGTTTGTCCCACTATACGCCATGTAGGTGTTTGGGGTGAGTGGAGGTATAGCTCCTCTCTTCCTTGACCTCGGCACTAGATGGGGGTGAGTGGTCAGCATCACGCCCCGGCCGGCTTTAGCCCCGGGGAAAGACCCCGGTACCCATTGTAGAGGAGGATGGGTGGGCCCCAGAGCCGGTCTGAACGCAGAGGCTAGAGGAAAAGTTCTCTGCCCCCCGTCGGGGATCGAACCCCGGTCGTCCAGCCCGTAGCTAGTCACTATACTGACTGAGCTATCCCGGTCTAAATCTTATGAAATTAAAAATAGATTTTAATTTCATAAGATTTAGACCTGTGTTTGGGAAGTATATATAATAGCTAGTTATTATTTATAATCGCTAGTTAATCGCTATCACCAAGCATATTGTTTATTATGTCTCTCAGAGAATATTGAAAGGTTACAAATACTCGTTACAGTGATAATCTAAGGATATTTGGAACTGTCAAATGTCATAAAATGTATAGTTACATGTGTGTTATTTGAGATATTTTGGATCTTACTCTTTTATAAATTACATATATTCAAATGGTTTTCTTTTCTTAGTGTATATATCAAACATTTTATCTGGGTGTACGTACATACTGTGTAAGAAATACCATTTTGTCATCGTGTACCTTAGAAGCGGTGGCTACGAACAGAAACGCAATAAAGTAAGACGTCAACTTCAACGGGATGTATATTGCTTTCCTAGATATATTTATAGGATTATTTCAGCATAGCATAAAAGGTTTGGCACATTATTTTCATTGCAACTTGTAAAGAACGGATCCTTTGTTTACACAACGCGACTGCGGAAATTTGAAAAGGAACCAGATCTGAAGTTATGTTTGCTGACTGAACACTAACATCTCTCGCCACGGCTAGCCAAGTGTCGCGCCGTCATTGTGTTATTATTATCATCGCTTCGCGTTTGCCAAAGGACATCCGTAATGTCGGTCATAATTTTCTGCGGGTTCAACAGAACATTCCGAATGGGCGCTGGAAATTACGTCATCAAAATTATATGCGTCATAAACACGAACATTGCAAGGAAGGGTTTTCTAAGAGGTCATGATAGGTCTAAACAAAGTCTTGCTTAAGAACATCTGCTTCTGTTTAAAAATAAGCTAATTCTGTTGAGTTTAAAAATGCTATAATGTTTAATAGAAAACTTAATGTTTAGGTTTCGAAATACAGAATTTAAACACTGTAACAGAAAAAGAGTTTTATTTAATTTCAACCTAGATCCTGAGATAAATATAAAGATTTTTTTATTCAAAATAATATTCACAACGTTGTGACGCATTAGACATGGTAAGCAATGAAGTTACTTGAACTAAGTACACTCAGGTCACACTGATGATATCTGATGTTATTCACTGCTCCTATAATATTTCAGAGAATAAAATTATAATACCTACTGGGTCAGAATTTAAGAGAGAATATAAATAATTTCCGGTTTTTCTCGCAAATAAAAAATATTAATTCTAGTCGTAGGTTATATAATTTCGCTGTATCAGATGCAAAGGTAATATTTATTCAAATGAGATTTTTGGACAGTCGTTAAGATTCAACTATTATTCTGTGTGACGCCGTGCAGTCTTGATGAAGATAACCACCTACTAGGCTACAAAATAAAGAGCCTCAAATTTCAGGTCAATAAAAGTTATTCTGAAAATAAATAGAATTAACTCAGAAACAGCACGAAAAGCCAATCTAGATAGCCGCTTGCTTGACTGAAATTCGAACCTAGTAAAACTTATAAAAGTCACATTTATTAGTTAAACATATTCGAAGTCAAAACACGTGGTATGAGGGTACTCCATTATCAGGGTCCTAATCCCCCTGATAATAGAGGCAATAAGCATCTCTTAAACGTCTGCCATTTTCTACCATAACACACAGCGCAATATCTCGGAGGACGGGCATCTTCAAGCACTGTAGCTGTTCTCGATATGAAACATATATTTCCAGTAAGGTCGGGTTCCAATTTTCGGAAAGTGATTTGCTTGTGTTAAGGACCCCAGCGCAGTGCGTCGGCCACGGACTCGACAGGAGGAAGGCTGCTCGCGCAGGACACACGGCGTCGGTCACTGACGCAGATGCCAGAAGAAGAAGACGCCTCGAGGCGCAGCAAATCTCTGGACGGAGATGCGACCATAGGCAACAGCGCGCTCATAGCTAGACACTTCACTACTAAGGTATCCACACTGACATTAAGTAAGTGTGCAGAATTTGAGGATAACGTAGAAATTAAATTCTTAGGCCGGAAAAGTAAGCGTAGTTCTTTCATATCTAAAAACTAATGATCATTTATATATCACAATAAATTTTGAGTTGTTACATATTTCTGTCTAATACCTTGGCACTTTGAAGCACTTAGTGGCTAAAAAAACAAGTTGTTAAGAAGTGAACATGATTAAACTTTCTCAATTTTGGGCCCAATGACGCAAATTTTTAATATAAACGTATCTGATGAAAATATTACAAAAATTAATTTTAAATTTAGACCCGATTTGTCGTGATTTTCCTTAGATCTGCAGGTAAATGTTGGGATAAAATAGTAAGCCTACGACATCTTCCTTCTACATCATAACAATTCATTATGCATTCATCACTGTATCATTCAACGCTGGTGACAGCGTCGTTAAATAACGAACAAGAGAAATACTGATTAAATAACATAACGATTTACGTTCAGCCATGGCCTCCAAAAGATTAAAAGATTTAACCCTTTTAAAGACACTTGTAAATTTTTTGTACCGTCTGTAGTGACGTTTAATAACTCCACATTCTGCCCCAGAGCATCTTAACAATAGATGACGTTTTAAAATCGAGTAAATACGGTATTATTTAGATTAATTTCGTGTTCCAAAGGATTAAAAAGTAGATTTCCGGTCAATAATTTTCTTTTGATAAATGGCCAATTATAACGGATAATCAAATCTGATTCTTATCTGATGTGGCATTTGGTTATCAAAATATGATGTGATGTGCAGGATGGAATAAGTACTGCTGGGATAGGAAAGCTCCCTCATCAGAAGATTCATAAAACTCCCTGGGGCAAAGTGAAGGACATCATACAGACTAGGAAGGACAGTCTGAAAAAACGACATCGTCATACCAAGGCGGACACTGGGAGTAAGAGCTTTAGCGAGGCGGCAGTCAGCGACCACGAGGAGGAACCCACCGGCCCCGAGCAGACACGGGACTCTTCGGACAAGGAGGTGGAGCCCACCGGGGTGAGCAAACTAACAGAATTCCACGGCCTAAAGAATAATTAATGCTGCATGCGTAACTTATAATCTCAGGACATAATGAACTGCGTATTTTTTTCCTGAAGATCTATGTAGGCCTGAAAGTATTCTTTCATCTACGCTTAGGTCTTACGAGTGGTGTGTTTTCTTCAAATTTCCAACCAAACTTTTGTAATCATCTCTTATCTCTCGTATGCATTCTACATGACACGCCTATCTCATCCTCCTTGATTTGATTCCAACCTATCGTACTATAGTCTTCTTTTCTTTGCTATAGCAATAACAGCAGCTGCATTAGTAAAACCCGTGACATTTTCATTTTTCTTTTCATTAGTTCTTGGTCTCTTGGCGGAAAAGGGTGACTCCATTGGAGAAACTGTATGTATAATGAGACTTCAGGTTCTCACGGTGGCTAGTATAAGATTACTGTGTTTTGGGTTATTGCACCTTGTAGGTTGATAGAAGTTTGCCGACGTTTCAGAGGTGTTTATTGCCTCCATCACCCATCGCCCTGATGCTGACATTAATAAAAGTGTGCAGGGTAATGCAGACTGAATTTATATCTAGACATGATATTTACCTCCTCAGAGGGCTATTATTTTCCCTCTGTTTATCCTCGTTTCAGACCAAATTCTCGCCAACAAAACCACGTATTGAGGTGAGTGGGGACGGCGTAGGGTCAATAATCCCCACATCCAAGAGGCAGCACAGCAAGACCTCAGCTTCATCTCTGGACGGCCACCTTCAGGCAAATGACTCTCCAACTAATCGACGCTTGACACCTGTACTGACCATCACACTGCCTTCAACAGAGGAGCTCAGGACAGAACAGCAGTTGGTTCGGAGCAACAGCAAGCCACCCCCGAGCCCGCAAACAGAAGAGAGACATGCAAAGATTTCCACAGTATCAGCCCCTGCAACTGCCACTCCGTTCAAGAGCCAATACGGGGCCAATGGTTGCTGTGAACGCGGGACAGCGGAAGATGCGACGAGTAAAAGCGATCAGTACAAAAGGCAGGTGAGACGAATGGAAATGTTTGTAGATGAACTACGTGTTTTCCATGTATATTTCTAAAGATTTGCATCAATATTTACTGTCATATACAATTTAATATTTAATTTTGTAAAATAATATTATTGTATATAAGATTTGAGGTTTACACAGAGGTGAATATGAAGACAGAAATCTTCAATATTATTGTAATCGATAAAATTTATATCTTTATGACGTTTTAAAAAATTAGTAACTTTACGTAAAAAAAATATCTACAGATCTACAATGTGCAAACCTTAAGACATCTGAAAAAGAGAAGAAATATGTAAAATGAAGGCAAAAAGTATGTGATTAGAAACAATACAATATTCAGCTGTACTCCATCGTCCTCCTGTTACTGATTTGTAGGTGCCATTGTCTCGGCCGGTGTCGGTAAGTGCCGCGGCCTCTCCTCCTGTTCACCGCCGTGCCTCTAAGTGGACAAAGGTCAAGAAGGCATTTCTGACGTCATCAACGCCAGGACGCATTAGCAGCTCTGTGCCCTCCAGCCCAAACAGAAATTCCAGTTTCTTCGATGAAATGGGTAAGTAAATGAATAAAGAGTCCAAAGATTTGTTAATATTTGCGCGCCACTACACGTTTGAATGCATCATTGATGTTAACTGTCTTATGAAATGTCTCGTAGAAATTGTACAACGTTTCAGAGGCATTACTGACTCAATTATCGGGTGACACGTAAGCCGCGCTCAAAAAATGCGGGAAAAGAAATGGGAGCAGGCCGGACCAGGTCAAATTGGCCACATATTTTTGGGGAGGCTTGTTACGCTATGCTTTCAAAGCTATCAAAATGCAAACATGGGCTTTTTATTTTAGCCAGCTAGCCAGCTAGCCAATAAGAGAGGCTGTTGTTCACTGTCAATAAGAGTACACAAATATTCTGTAAGAAGCAGCTCTCTCTTCTGTGGTTTTGATTGTACAAATTCTAAACATCTGCATTTCCGTGTCGAAAGACGTGGTTCGTAGTCTTATTTCAAAACGTGAAAGAGTAGTATTGTATTTTTATAAATGTACATCAGAAAAACTTTCAAAAGCTCAAATGTAATAGATTGTGTTTGGGGAGGATTCCTCACCTCCATTTTGTACAGAGATCATGAATGAGTAGGAGATAAACTTCACCTTTTCCTAAGCGCCTCTATTAAGCAGGGGGTCAAATTAAATATTACTAGGTTTTGGTTAAAATCTGAGACTCAGACATTCACGCTCTGAAAGTGTTTTCAAACCATTGGCACTGACAAAAGAGAATTAATGTTGAATATTTAAAAGAATGTTGGTCTAGTGTCGTCTTAATATGTTGTTTGTGTTGGACATGATAGTGGGAGGTGCAAGAGGTTTGGCAAGAAGTTTCTGCTAGATCTATTAGCTCGGTCATTACGCCCTAGCAATGAGAAGGTCCTGGCAAAGTGCCTGTCGGATGGATAAGTTCTATAAACCTTCCTCCCTGGTGGACGAAAACATGGTTGTCTTGACAGTAAAACGTTCCTGAAGACACTTTTTTTGCATAATATTAAGTTAATTGCTCTGAATATTAAGCAGCAACAAATTATTTTAAATTAGACCGATATCTCAATGCATTACTCTGCACACGTATCTAGTGACTAAGAAAATACATGTAAACAGTCAGGATAGCCGTTGATTCAGATATGTTGTTGCTAAATCCAGCTTGCTGGATTCGTTGCCAAAATTTAGTGATGAGAACTCAAGAACAAAGAAGAAAGACCTACAAATCGTAATTAAATGAAGACATTATAAGTACTCCCTCCTTTCACATTGCAGACACAGACGAGCTAAGCAGTGGGGAATACGGAGAGATCGGGGTTACCGGATCCAGATCCGATGACGTCGGCGACGCGGAAGGAACTGTGTTCCATAGAGATCCAACAGTCCAATCGACAAGCATTCACGCTGAAATCCAGAGGAATTACGAGGAGCTACAGCAAAAACTGAGCCAAGAATTTCACAAGAAGTTACACGGGTGGGAAAAAATGAAGTCTTCTTCATCCGGATGTCGCTGTCCTGGAGGAGACGATGGGTTTTTACACCGCGATAAAGGATTTCGTCGCAAGATGGAGGAGTGGGAACGAATGAAAAACCCTCAGCAGAACCAGAGTGGCAGCGGCACCAAACACCGAGACTCCGTCGCGTTCCAGACGCTGGATGAGGACAGTCTTTCACCAGACTTCCGAAAGAAGTTACAGGTTTGTGCGGTAATATGATTACTATAGCCAGTTATCGGAAGGTTTTTCATTCTTCAGTACAGCGTCTACACCGACTGCGGACCGCTCATTTCTCTCCAGTACCCAGGCCAAGTACGTCCTGACTTGAATTTCCAATACGTATTTCGTCATACACAAAATATGTGGGAGTAGCTACTGCATTCTAAATAAATCAACGTAAAATCAGTATTCTGATAATGCTGCACGTTTTGGTACAAAAATCTTTGGAAATACTATTCCAAACAACTGCCAATACGTCGTCATAAAGGAAGCTAAAGTAATTACTATGCGTAATTAAGCACTAAAAAAGTCACCCCCATCTAGTGCCGAGGTCAAGAATTAAGCTCTATACCATGAAAAAACATGTCAAAAGCGGAGACATAGCTCCACAAATTCATAATCTTGGCACCAGATGGAAGTGAGTAAACACCTCAAGCCGTGGCCGTTTTATTTCCTGAGAAAAAGCCCCTGATACTCATTGGATATGAAGCTGGGTGCATTTAAACAAGGTAGCGAAGAGACAAAATTTCAGTCCTTGTCGGGAATCAAACCCTGGTTCTCTACTCCGTACTATACAGAGTAAGCTGGCCTCCTGACTAGCGTTCTCGTCGTTACAGGAATGGCAGAGGATCAAGAAGTCGCTGCCAGCCGGAACAACGCCCCAGTCTACGGGAGAGACCTACGCCAGTGGAAGTTCAGTACCGCCTCAGTTCAAGAAGAAGATAGCCGAGTGGCAGCTTTGGAGATCCGGGAGCGGCAAAGGCGACAGTCAGCATAGGGTAGAGGACCAGGTGGAAGATTTCAGCAAGAAACCGCAGGAATGGGACAGGGTGAAGGCAGCATCGTCAAGTCCTAGTCCAGAGACGGTGACGAGCGCACTGGGTCAGGAGAGCAGCGAGCGAGCCAGCGGTACGAAAACACCAAGTCCAGGAATTGTTCGGAAGGATTCTACGGGTGACTACAATTAAAGCTATTCTAATAGAATAAGATTAATGCCATCTTATAAGTGTACTGAGAATCTGTTAGTCATGTATTAATAGCGTTTTGCCGATTGTGAAATGTTTCGTAATTCCTAATTACTTTTTGTCAAAAATATGAACACGGCACGAACTTACGAGATAGGAAACATCACCGCTTAATTGTGATCCTAAACTTTTATGTCCTGTCTTATTAGACCCACTGGTTGACCTAGCCTCAGACCTGGACTTCCGGGTTTGACGCTAGGTCAACCACGATTCCCGAAACATAGGCGTTCTCTTCCTCAAGAACACAGCTTCCGGAACATTTTAGTTTAATGGGTTATTTTAGACGATGTACAAAGTCACGTTCCTTAAAATATCTCGGAACATAATCACTCTATTTAATTCGAATATACAATGCACACATGTCTGTCCACACGAAATTAGTCAGTCATGGCTTGTTTCCAGATTTCATTCTACAACCTTGTGTAAGGACTAAGAACTGGTCGCGTGAGCATCTTGCCTTTGTCACATGGTCATGTATTACGTCGCCGCGTAAAAGCCGCGCTCTACACGTGCTAAATTGTCCTCAGTAAATAAATCTCCAGGCTGTTAAATCAGACTGCACACGGCCCAGCCGGGCTATTTGCCAGCCCCCAGCATTGTCTGGAACACACTCCAGCTAGCTGTACAGATGACAGAAATACGACTGTCATTCGATTTGTACATGCGTAATATGTTTACATTTTAGGGAATTCAAAGGTCGGAAGCAAGAAGATGACTGGCAATAGCAAAAGTTCAGGAGGGGTAAACTCCGCTGAGATTCTTGGTTTCGGAAAGGATAAGTACGAAGGAGGTGGGACCGCCAGCACGAGGAACAGCGGTGCAGCTGTGAAGGTCTACCAGAAGGGCAAGTGTCAGAAAGAGAAAGAACTTCAGTGGCTGGAGAAGGAGCTTCAAAAGATCGAGAGAGAGAAGCAACGACTGGAGAGAGAGCGAGAAAAATACCTGGAGAGAGAGGCGAGGTAGGCAGATAACAAATTTTCTAAGGTCTGGTAGAATAGCCCTGGTGATGGAGGCAGCAATAACCTCTGAAACGTTTGGTAAGCTTCTATCAGACAGCCATCACACACGTGTGATACGTACTAACACGTGGCACGAGACAGTCAACGTGTTAATGTCATGAAAATTGCAATGTTCTTCTGTTTTACGATTTACTGTTATCTTATCATAGACTTGAGAAGATGAGGCGTGCTATGGGGTCAGGACAGAGGAAGCAAGAAGTTCTCATACAAACATCAACGGGGTTTTTCCG
>NW_019059665.1:305918-355993 GCF_000696155.1 Zootermopsis nevadensis | reverse complement strand
TATACGAATGGGAAAAGGCGAAGGGCATCGGACCCGAGGCGTCAACATTCGCACTTCTGGATCCAGGTTACAGGCCGAACGGTAACCATAATGATGTACCACTAACGCTCCGTGATATCACGAAGGCCTAGTCTCATACAGACTGAGCCAATTAAAACGCAATATTTCAATCACGTACTACGATATAAAATGATACCAGAAGCAGATCCACCCCCGTATAATAGACTCTGCCAACCCCCCGTGACGCTAGGGCCAAGTTCATTCTGTTTGCTAGGCCGCTGCTCATACCAGTTCTGAAAACGCTGTGCAAGTATGAATATGGTGTATTTAGAAGCAGAACGTGTGTTCATTCACGAAAAACTACTTTGAATCAAAATCGTTTGCTGCTATTCGTGAAGTATTTATTAATACTTATATTGACAATAAATACAAAACAATAATAAATACGCTGGCTATTAACGTGTCGGGACACAAGAGGTGCTTTCGACAGGAAATAAGTCCGGCGTCGGACATTTTTGACAGGTGACAGCTGTTCGGTAAGCAATTCCTTGCGAATAAAAGTGAAAAAGAGTTGTACTGATGTCACCTTCGCTTTGCGTTTTAAATGTCACACTCTGTAACTCATTAGTAACATATTCTTAAGTTATATAGCAAAGTAAAGTAAAGTTTGTCCCACTATACGCCATGTAGGCGTTTGGGGTGAGTGGAGGTATAGCTCCTCTCTTCCTTGACCTCGGCACTAGATGGGGGTGAGTGGTCGGCATCACGCCCCGGTCGGCTTTACCCCCGGGAAAGGACCCCGGTACCCATTGTAGAGGAGGCTGGGTGGGCCCCAGAGCTGGTCTGGACGCAGAGGCTAGAGGAAAAATCCTCTGCCCCCGTCGGGGATCGAGCCCCGGTCGTCCAGCCCGTAGCTAGTCACTATACTCACCGAGCTATCCCGGCTCATTAAGTTATATAGCACCGAGTTTTAAAATGGCAGTTTGTCGAAAAGCTTTATAATATATCTGAGTGGTTAGCACCTGTACTCTGTCCTATAGTAAAATTTCGAAAATTTGTGAGGGGGCTTGCTGTAAGAAAAAAATTGAGGAAAACTGAATTGGACGCACGCATCTTGCAGGTGGGTCTGACAATGGAGATGGCGGTCTGCTGTCGCGCTCCAAGTCTGCAAGCAGTGTTACCAACCTCGGGGCCGGAGTGACTAACGTTGGGACATCGAGTTTGTCTCTCAACGACGTCGAAGCATTGGAACAGGCTGAAGTGGCAACAATGGAAGGTAAGTCGAAATTCTTGACGACGGAAAGAGCTGCTCGAAGCAACTTTAATAGGCGGGCCATACAAAGAGGATGGCAAACATTTTTTTGTCTAAGTTTTGAGATTCTCACGGCGGAGAGGAAGAAGATGGCTGGCTTCTAGGTTGTCACATCTTGTAGTCTGGTAAAAGTTTACCGATTTTTCAGATATGCTTGCTGTCCCTATCATCAGGGTGATCGCCGTACTAGACTACATGGCGTAACACCCCAGAAGGCAGCCATCTTCTAAATCTATTCTTTCCACGTGGTGGAGATAGTAATGTCCTCGGAAACGTCTATCAATATCTACCAAAGTAGACGGTGTAACAGCTCACATAGACATCTTCATACTCGTCGCAGTAAAAACCCGAAATCTGACCTAGGGGTCATTTCCGCTTGTGATGTGGATATAATCGGGCTAATTCCATTAGTTCGCCCCGACATTATTTTGCGGGTGGGTGGGGAAGGTAAAGAGTAGTTCTGGAGATCGATTTTAGCAGTGAGAATCGAGAACGTCAGCGAACCTACCACCGTAAGAGCACAGGATTTACTGAACATTTGCTTAATATAATCTTATGCTCATCTCTTTTTGTTTTCAGAATAGTTTTAATTAAGTGTGCCAGCCGTTGTCATTTATATTGTAACTTTGCCAAAAAATGCATTAAGTTTATGGGTAATAGCGATTGCTGTCTGATCATAAATAATTGATTGACAGTCGTAATGCGTAGTACTTTCTTGGAATATGATACAGGATTACTAAATAATATTTGGATTAGCTTCGCAATGTAATCGATTATGAATTTCAGGGTCCACGAGAACAAAATTGGTATTCTAAATGTTTCACAACATCATTCTACTGTTGGATCAGCGTCAGTTAATAACAACAGATCAGAGTATGTAAACATTGTGTTCTATAATTAGCACTCGTAAAAGCACCATATAGTATACAGCATTTGAAATCTATAAATATTTCCCTTATTATTTGAGCGTCGCTTTCATTAAGTGTAAATATTACATTGACATAAGCCTATTTTTAGCATGTTCTTCGAATTGTTAGGTCCATTATAGGTGTCTATTGATCTAGCACACAACAACGTACTGAGTAGCTGTGTTGCCTATTTCCGTGTTCTGAAAAACAAAGAACGTCATTTGTACCAATGATTAACACAAATCAGTTATCTTTTATTGGTTAATTTTTTCTTCTGTTTTCGTTAAAACTGAAGAGGCTGCAACTTCAAAATAATTATTGTACATAATTAGAACTCACTAAATGGGAAATACGTCACTTGTGAGCAAAGATATATTTGCAAAGCAAAGATTCTTAAATATGCTGTAGTAAAACAAAATACAGTGTTACTTTCCATTGGTGTAATGCATCAATTCCATTTCATAAATCTGTGTTAGTTTTTTTCATTTCCAAGTCACATTTTCAAATTTGTGAATAAATTTCCAAAGGCACATTCACGTATAACAATCGGCATAGACGAAATAAAATGACCCAAAAAAATAGAATGAGCTATTGTTATAAATCTAACCCAATGTTATTTTCAGTTTGTTAAATTAACAATCATTTATTTAAAATATATTTTATAAAATTTTCTGCTCTTTCGTCTTACACATTGTTAACAGGTACTCGAAGCAATTTCTTAAGTTCATGTAACATTTTTCTATCTAGCGTCGTTACTGAGAAGTTCTGATTTCCTGTGAAAGCAACGAAATATTTAAGCAAACATCAAACCATGTTTTACGTAAATTAACACAGATGAACCTCGTCTTTTTCAAAATTCACAAGAACATTTTTCCATAATTTACTAAGTTAAGTCCTTCTCGTTAGGATTAATGGCGGTCCTGTTTTCTTTAAGAGTCACGCGCGGCGTCTGAGCCACATCTGCGGACGATAGACGGCCCGGAAGACGATGAACCAGCGGCCGTCATTGTCGATGTAGAAGACGTCATTGAGGAAACAGCAGCTCCTCTGCCTGTCACTCCGGTGGTCTACAGCCAGACACCGGTTTACTGCTACGCTCCCGAAGAAGTTACAAGGCTTATCGATTCTAGTGGCAGGTTAATAAATTCATATATCCCAAATAATTCTAAGTAACAGTGAACACAACTTACTCAAAACAATGTATAAACATAATGGGGAATTTCAAAGCCTTCGGATATGCAATGTATGTTAAAATTGTAGCGTAATTTATATTAAATTTATAAATTGTGTTTATAATTATAGTAATATTTGTTCAATAAGTAACTGTCCATAACGATGTCTACCAACTTATCAATAAGGAAAGCACTCAGAATTTCCACATGCATTTGGAAATAAACATAAATTTAAAATGTGGTTTAGATGAATTAGTTGTGAGGATCGTGTACAACTTCGAGCTTTTGTATTAGCGGTGCTGAACATTCGGATTCTGCTGCCAGAGATTTAGCAAGGTGAAGTGACTGCACTTCTATTCCAGTGACAGTGAACGCGACAGTTCACAGCTGGTGCACCGGAATGACTCGGTTCGAACTGAATCAAGTTACAAGTTACTTGAGGAGAACATGAGCCTACTCAACAAGCTGAAACTCAAGGAGGACATCTGCAGGTAAATTTGCATACCAGTACATCAGCTGAGGCGTACTGAAAGGTCTCCTGCTTCGTACTTTTGAATTCCACAGTTACAATCTCATTCAGAAACCCAATTATCCCTACACCAACTTTGTCGTTTTCATCCCAAAATTCATCTTAAAGTAGACCACGTCAATTCGTTGAATGTTTTTCTGCATTAGCACTGCAGATCTGAGGTCGCAGCCAGGGAACCATTAACATCCAACGCGACAACACAATAGAACAGATTAAAATGCGTTTTATAAAGCAAAGGCTAGAATATCCGATTTAGTTAGAGGTAGATTAATTTCAGTAGATCAAAACGAACTTAATAACATTTTATATCGCACAACAAATGTGGATAAATGAGACTTTATTCAATATCTTTTCTTGTTTCTCTGAAATAGTCCTTTTATATCGCACAACAAATGTGGATAAGTGAGACTTTATTCAATATATTTCCTTGTTTCTCTGAAATAGTCTATTCTAGCATATTTTTCGTAGAACACAAATTCGGGACTTGAACCCAGATAGCAAGAGATATGGTTAAGGTTTAAATTTCCTGCATTGCACGTCCATACGTAATTTTTAACAGTCGAATTACAGTTTCTAGACCACATCTTGGAAAGGGGTAATACAAGTAAGGTAAATATTCTCCTGGTACCTATTAAGAACCACGTCATAAAGGCGTGTGAATTAATAGAGGTATAGTTTCATTTTTTCTGACCTCGGCACTAGATAGAAGTGAGTGGAGAGCCTCACGCTGCAGTCGCTTTTACCCTGGGGAAAGGGACTCCTTTAAATAGTTGATAGAGGACTAAGAGAAATATAATCACGGTAAGTGACTTACGAAAAACAAATAAATGTAACAACAGTTTTAACTAAAAAAAAACTTGTTTTTGCCATGTTTAAACCTCGTATAAACTAATAGTAATGGCCGGATAAAAGCATGAATTTCTGAGTTTGAAATTAAATATTCGCTATTATACATCATGGAAACTTGACAGTGGTAAAGTGTTAATCTAGCGTTTTACATTCTATTGTTCTTATGTTCCAGAAAATTAGGAAACGAGATTGAAACCTTGGAAGAAAAGATTGACGACGTTGCGAAGACTCATAAACGGGAATTACGTAAGTATTATGCATTGCTGCCAAAGGATATTTAAAGAAAGTGTCCATAAAAAGTATATTCCAGACTCATTTTTAAAATGTTGGACTATAGCAATGTGGCAAAGAACCTCTGCTTCGTATTCGGGTGGTTCCACTTTCCCGGAGGGCCTTGAGGTTTCCCGTTTTCCTTCCTCATTCCAAGAAAAATTCCGGGATAATGCCTTGAAAGTGCCAGGGTCAGGTCTGTGTACACACATATTTTCTTGTTCATTACAAATAAATCATATTATAATTCAAAGTTATAATGTGAGATACTGACAGCTTCTTTAAGAAAACCGCAAATGAATGTAATAGCGAGTAACACAAAACCATTATTGCAAAGGCAACACGTCCCTTGAAGATGGCTGTCTTCTGAGCTATAACCCTGTTGATGGAGGCAACAAGAACCTCTGAAACGTTGGTATTAAACGTGTACCATGCTACAAGGCGCTGCAATCCAGAAGACAGCCAACCATCTTCGTACTCACCGCCGTGAGAACTTCAAAACCTATTAACATTTCTTTTCTTTATATTTTCTTACAGAAAGGCTGATACATGAGGAAACTGATCTGCATATCCACCAAAGTGAAGGTAATAATAATAATAACTAAAATTAACTCCATGGAGCACAGTCCTCCTTGAGACGCTGACAGTCGTTGTTGTCCGACGCCCTATGTAGCATACTCTGGTTTCGTTTACGGTGAGGAGTTGTTTGTTAGACCCCGGCCCAACACCAAGCATTAAGTCACACGTGGTGACAGGTATTTCTGGAGGGCTCTGATGAGATTAACTTATTCTCAAAATCTATGTATAATTATTGTAATTTTCTCCATTCTCTTTCTTAAATGGTTGTCATTCTACTGCTGTAACCAATGTATTACTTTTTTTTCTTTCTGAATATCGACTTCCGGGAGAACAGAACTCAGTGAATCACGGATTATTTTTTTCATGAGACGCTGTGACATTACATTTTTGATACGATGAGAAACACTGTACTCAATGGAGTAACTAATGTGCGTGTGTGTGTGTGTGTCACATCAGGAGAACAAGTGGCAGCTAAGGAGGTGGGAGGCCCTCAGGAGGAACTGGTGGCAGAGTTGAGGGCCCGAATACGGGAGCTAGAGCAGCGCCAGGAGTGGCTCCTGCGAGAAGGGGAAACACTACAGGTGGGCGACTCTGATATAACCCTATGAAATCCAATGACTAACTTTTGTAGCCATAACCAAATTTCATTCTTCAACGTTATATCAAATCGTATACCGTTGCAATGAGAACAGTGGAGCTCGGGCAAGCCAGAAATGTTTCTGATGCGACGACTTTGCCGTATTGATTAAACTGATTTCTGGAGTGACGTGTAAGTAACGTCTGTGGAAATTTTTGCTTTGTATACAGCAATTTTTTTACATATTACGCAGTGCAAGAAAAGTATCGAGAACGCAAAAAAAAAACAACTTTATGCGAAAATATAGCCCAAAAAGTATGTTTTAAAAATAATCTCGTATTTCTGCATCGCCTGAACATAAAAATTTAATTTTATCATACGTTTATCCAAAAATATTTATTGAACATTATATATTCACAGAGAACACAGATATTATGGATGGTATATAAACCGAATGTTAATACAAATATTTGCAGCTAGTAAGATTTTCTTTTTAATCACAAGTGCAACTGATCTAAGCAGGTATGTGTAATGAATTGGAAATTGTTTATTA
Source organism: Zootermopsis nevadensis (assembly GCF_000696155.1). Next base: position 349,244 of record NW_019059665.1, on the reverse strand, counting down.
AAAAAAAGATCCCCAGAAGCTAAAGTTAGGAAAAGACTTATTTGTTACTTACTTAACATTTGAGAAGATCTACATTCATATGAATTATATTTAAATATCCCTTATCTATCTCGAAGAACACAAAATATGTCTCTACGCCAAATATAAAATTGATTAACGCTGTTTAGGGAAATAATATTATCAGAATGATATAAAAATCACAAATACACTCTTTTAGCAATTACAAAGTTTCCAAATATTCAATTAGGTTTTACATACAATTTATTACTATGGAACAAAAACTCATGCTTCTCTCAGATATTAATATGAATTTTCGTGTATAAATATATAAAATATGGTACGTTAAAGACCTGCTCACTAGAATAAATTATTGGTACAGTAGATTTCTCTTCCCGTGGATGTGCATACTTACAAATCCGGAAGTTTTAAAAGAAGTCAACGTCCTGACATGTTTTCTTGAATCACAGATCTGGAAATAACGTCTACTTCTGTTCAAAGACTGACAAAATGCCCAAGTTATTTTCGGTCGCATTTCGTTTGTTATTTCTCTTTGTGTAGGCTACTAGTTACAGACAAACCGTGAGTGAGTGGGCATTTGTTTGTTTATATTAACAGTAATGGGGAAAAAGTGCGACAGTACAGTACGGCCCAACTTAACACAGAATATTTCGCGTCTAAGCACAGTCCCAGATCGGGTCAGATAGCTTACTTGCCACCCGAACCAGCCTTCACTTTGGTCTACGCGTTCGTGTTCAAAGTTCTGTTTTTTCTGTCTCCTGCAAATGTCAATGCCCCAACCTCCAAATTCTCCTTAAACCTCTCCCATTTTCACACGTTTCACTTTCTCTTCGTTCATTCCAGCTCCTTTCTTTCTTTCTTTCTTTCGAGTTCCTTCCAAATCTTATTAATTTCTTCTACGTTTTTGTGAGATTTCAGGTTCTCACGGCAGCTGTTAAAATAATTATCATCTTATGGGACGTTGCACCGAGCAGTCTCGTAGAAATTAACTAACGTTTCACAGGGTGCTTACTGCCTCCATCATCAGAGCGTGAATTTTGAATTTTACTCCAAAGAGTACACCTTACTAATACCGCCTGTTATTATAATTGTAATTGTTGTTGTTATTGTTTCTGTAGGACTCCTTCGCTCATCATTCAGAGCAACAGGCAGCGTTGGCCCAGAACTTGGTGGGTAAGATGAAACAACTTCAGGAGGCCAACATAAATATGGCGTCTTGTGATGAAAGCGAAGCAATTCACCTCAGCCCTAGTACTTACATAGGCCAACAAGTGGATGCTATGAACCTGGTCCAAGATCTTACAACTCAGCTTTTGAACCTGGTTTGTGGCTACGCATTCATGAATGAAAAACATTTATTCTATAGGACCTCATATTATAAGACAGATATCATATCGTAAATAGAGCTGCGTCGTATGTGAGTATGTACAATGGAGCTTTTATCTACGTCACATTAGTCACATGTAGGCTTTCAAAATATGGATTAAGACCTAGAGACGGAAACTACAATAGGACCAGAAATACAAAAATGTAACGAAGTAAGGTTTATTGGAATAACACAGCCAAATTAATACAAATGTCATGAGGCATAAAAATTATCATTTTTTGTCAATGAGCATAATTTTCCCACCTGATTTAAGAGGGAAAGAATTTAAAGCTAGATTATTTCTTATGGTCTAGTATGAACGCACAAAGTCAATTACATGATATAAACTATAAAATGAAGGTAAACAGAAATGTGTGAAATGGCGGTCGTAGCATGGAGGTCCTAAGGAATACCACCCACAATCTGAGTAAAAAAGTCGATTCCTTGCCAGGATTATAAATGGGCACGTCCTAAATTCAACTCGAATTAAGGATGTAATTAAATATTTTAAGGTCTGTATTACTGTGTACTAAGAACGGAATCTGGGTTAATTTCTATCGACCAAACCGTTCGTTAACAATGTTTTATTTTACATAAGATAAAAGACATAAAATGACAGCCGAGATGTTGCGAATTTAGACGGAAGTGAATCTAAATCAGGTATAGGAATGCGTTACCATCACGATTAAGAATGTGACAAAGACATGCGAAGATATTTAAACAGTTAGCAGGTATGTAGGGCAATCCAAACTTTTCTGGGGTCGATCTGAGAGGGAAACCAAAATCATATTCATATCAAAAATTAAATTCTAGTTGGTTCTACACTGGCTTAAACAGGTCGAAACAGTGCACTAGGATCAACTATAATGGAATGTAAGCCATATAAATTTGCACTAATTTAATAAATTTTGTACGACTGGCTAAAAAATAAAGGTATTTATAAATATTCAGATTTGCTTTTGACGTTCATTGACTCGACATTATAGTGTGTATTCATCACATTACATTACGTTACATCACGATTTATTCATAAGGAACATACAAGAGTTAAACTTATAATTCTTTTACATTCATCGTAGACACATACGATAAATATTTAATCATTTACTCCTAATATCAGTGTACATGTTGATTGGCGTTAATTAGGGAATACTTAAAAAATGTCGTTGCTCACTTAAGCTTAGCGCCGTCATAAGATACGTATATTTGAACACTTCCTTCCCCCACCAATTTCTCGATAGGTTATGAACTCTGGTGATGGCGCACGTGTATCACTCATATGGCGGTATCAAACATAATCTTCGCGAAACAAGTAACCAACTGTTAACGAGATGATCCAGAAGTTTACGTTAACGCTCCTAATGTAAACAGATGAAACTGCGATGTCTAGAAAATCGCCAGATCCTCAATAACTTCAAAGAAAATTGCCTAGCTTATATTATACCGGAAATTATTTAACAGAAATAGGTGTTACATCTGGCAGAAAGCGTAAATTGTCTGAATTTCAAATTATAAACTAAATTATTTTCGGGACTGTAGAAACTATCTCATTGCATTGAAGGGGTGGCATAGTTTTAATACGTGCTGTTCACATTCGGAAAACATCCGCTTTGAAACCAATTTATTTGCCAGTTCTCATAACATATTCCGTATCTTTCTTCAGACCCGCCAGGGGAATTTTAGATGGTGGATGGTGGATGATAGGATGATTATGTATGATGAGGTGGGAGAGGGGTAATCTACTGAGATATAACTGGGAGTATTGATGAAAACTACAAGAAGAAAATGTCGGAATAAACAGTTTGATGTTAGAATTCGAACCTAGAAGCTTGTGAATACAAGTCAGAAATTTTGCCTCCATTACAAAATTCTCTGTTGATGAATACACATATTAGCAGAAAGATAAGTAGACAGACGATCAGATAGGGTACACCCATAAGGGATTGTTTCTTGAGTGACTGAAAGACAGATTAAAAAGTTACTGTGCAATGATCATGCTATTTACAAGAACATTTTCCTCCTTGAGTGACACAAATATCAATATTTTGGTTCTCTGCAGGCTGAAAAACTGGAAGTGGCTATTGCTCAAAGAAGCAACGAAGTTCACAACCTGCGCCTGGAGTTGCAGGATCGTCGACACGTGCGGCACAAACTCCGGTCGGGACATCATTGGTTCTCCGGGGAGGGCATGTCCGTCTCCATGGGGTCACTGGCGGTAAGTGCTACCAGCCTCTTGCACTTCAAATTGCTCGTATTAAGTGAAATGTTACGAAATTGTTTCTGAATAAAACCCGGAAGATGAACGTCTGACTAAAAGGTATTCTTGTACCAAAGAACCGCACCATGAAAGCGTGTGTGTTCCTACGCCTGGAACTATATGAACGATTAGATTTGTTCTCTGACTGCGTTTACAATTCACTAAAAAGACAGCTACCAGCTGGATCAAAGGGTAGATGAGGTCACAGAAGGATTCTGATAGCTCAGACACGAACATTCCTGCAAGAACAAAATTCGAACGTCCAGTTCGTTATGTCATTTAAATCCTTTAAGTCTCTAAAGAAGAAGAAAGGAAGAAATAGAATAAAGACTGGGGTGATGTACTCCAGTTAAGGTAAATATTTTTTCTTAGCTGTGCATGGTTTTTTGGCTGTTGGAAAAAGTTATTTAAAATAATTGCTAAATTAAATTATTTTATTACACTATTAGTTACTCTGTGTACTTGTATTTAAAATATTTATTTTCAAATGATGTAGGCTAGATCAATATAAATTATTTATAAAGTTCAACGACATCTTACAGCTTAAAAAGCGTCAAGAATACTGCAACCTTTATCAATTACCTAAAGGACTGTGTTTATAACCATTGCATGTGAAAGCTACAAAAGCATTCTGCCCACAGTAAAGTAATATATGCGAGATATCGTGTTCTAGGTAGAGAGTAGATATATTTAATTTCCAATCCTTGGCTTAAGAGGAAACTCGATGTATTGACGACACATTTGGTTTTATAATTTTTGTTCCTTTAGATTGACAACATTTCAGAGTTGCTGTCAAACTTATATAAGGACAGAAAGACATGAAAATCGAAACCGCTCAATTTACTGGACTTTCTAACGTATGTGCACGTGTTTTCTTCCAAATCAGGAACCGGAAGTTGGCTTAGAGGGCGAAGGGACGTACGCCATATTGCCCCGACAGAGTTCCGAAGAACTTACGCAGCTACCGTCTCTCCTTACCAACAAGGTGCTGGAACTCAAGGAGGGGCTGAACTACCTACGCGCAGCTTCGGGTGCGTCTTAGAATAATATATTCGTGTTCTGTTGTCCGCCATTACTAGTGAACGTTTCTACTAATGTGGATGGCAACGAAGCCATCTGGCGAAACAGTAACGGTTGAAATCAAATAAATTGGACACCACTTGAAGAGTTCGATTTTATGATTTTATGACTGAAAAAAATTTGCAAATTATCACATTTTACAATGTGATTTCAGGATGATAAACACATTTAAATCATACACAATGAAAAAGACGTGAGAGGTGAAAATTCAACTCGGAAATATTTATGGTTTAGGGAAAAAAATAGGACAGAGAAGGATTTATATTTCGTCATTCTGTGATCAAAAACTGTTTATTCTAATACGCGGAACAATTTCACTTATATTAATAATATTAATGAATAATGTACGTATTAATGTGTCTGTACTTTTTTGTGCTAGGAGTATCAGCACCCAATCAACAAATAAGCAGATACCCTGCATGGGAACAAGAAGCAGATGGTTCAGAAGCCACCGCAACATTTGTGTTCAAGTGTTATAATAAAACTGACCAAAATGCAGATACCGGACAAGATACCAGATGTGATTCGCCTGCTGTAGAGCAAATAGATTCTGAAGGCAACACTTCACCAATAACGTGCGTTACAATAACCCCTGCATTCCGGAAGAAGAAAAATGGTGTCTTAGATGGTCAGACAAAAGACAGTACAAAGGAAGATGAAAAATGGCTGAATGTCGACACCAAATCAACTGTTAATATCAACACAGGCGATGGGTCACTTGGGGAGGAAATCTCTACTGTCAACAGAGAGAATTATTGTTTCGCTGTCTCTTCAGCTTCTACCACATCTTCAGTGTGTGATGACGAGGAAGGTGAGGATGTTCACGCCAATGATGTAGACGCTCAGAAAGTTCAAGCAGTCACAGCAATGTCAGCAAGTGAGGAAAATGCTAACAGGAAAAGTGGTGTAAGCGATGAAAGTGAGAACGAAAGTAGTGATGACGAGGCTAAAGAAGATGACTACGAGGAGGAGGACACAAAGACGATAATAAAATGTGAAAGTGATGTGTCGATACACAAGAACAGCATTTACAGTGGACTGGATGATAATGAGAATCATAATTACAAGGGTTTGCTTGAAGATTCTTTCCGTGGGTACTATGAAACTGAAGTGTACACAGCCAAGGGTGCTTCCAGCAATGCTGGAAGACAAAGGAAGATACTTAAAACAAGGCGAATATCAGACACACATATTGGGTACAAGCGAGACGTTGATACTAAATTCATTCCTCAAGAGACGTTTCAATTTGGATGCGAAGATTCAAATTATAATGTAGAAAATGGAAAAAGTGTAACAAATAGTACGACAGAAACATGTCAAACCGTTTCGGCTTCTTCTGCGGAGATTTCATGTCAGAAGGACCGAAAAAAAGATTCTGCAAATCAAGAGCATGAGAGTGAACATAGAGAATGTAAGTCTGGAGTTACTGATGCTTACATCACGGAAAATACTTTCCATGGAAACAGAGACGTTTACTCTACAGGTAGAGATGAGACATTAGCCTCTGCTGAGAACGGAGCCTATAGAACTAATTATTATTCGCAGAATGTGGCAGAAACTTTCTCCACGCCAACTCCTGACAATGTTTTCGTAAAAACTACACGCAAAATATTCTCTCCCGTTCGACGAGACAGTAGAGGGAAAGCTTCTTCTGTCATAAGTTATATTGTCGGGGAAACATGTGGAGTGGACGCATCACAAAGTCTTCAAGATGGCGAGCGGTGTGTGCCAGTAACATCTCCGGTCATCAGCGTTCTCAGAAGACAGCAGAGTGGCAATACTTCTAGTGAGATGAATTCTGTCATCGACAGCAAGGGAAAGACGGGGAGAAACGGGTCACCGCCATCTTGGATGTTCACACGAAATAGATCACAGTCATCTTCACCGTCTTTAATGAGAAGATCTGTGGACAAGTGTTTCAGTGAAGTAATCAGTATTTCAGATCAAAATTCAGCAGTAAAGTCGCAAAATACACTGTTAGATAAAAATTTTCAAGGTGAATTAAATGTAGCCACAACAGCGAACAGAAATTGTGAATCGGACAGGAATAAAGAAATTGAATTCAAATCAAAATCCGAGCAATATAACTTCACAAATAAAGACTGTGAAGATGAAATTATAAAGCCAGAGAAGCAGACGAATATAAAAAGTGAGGCTGATTCAAGAAGGGAGATTTTGGCGGAAAAGAACAAAACTGACAAGTGCGATAATTCAGTGGCTTCTTCCCGTTCAGCTATTACGTCGTCAGGTTTCCCTCCCTTGCCACAATCTCCGATACCAGGTAGACGCGATCACTTTAGGTTGGCGACCAAGGAAACTGCGCCTGTTTCCCTCCCTTGCCACAATCTCCGATCCCAGGTAGACGCGATCACTATAGGTTGACGACCAAGGAAACTGCGCCAAGCATTCGTATGATGATAGCGAAATATAACCAGAAACTTACAGAACAACAGGAAGGCGCTGGTGGCAGGTCTCCTGAAGTCAGTGGCAGCGGGTCGGCGTCACCAGTGGCGTGGAGGTCACCGGTCGCGGAACGCCGTGTTCGGGCACAGATGGAAAAATACCAAGAAGAAGTACAGCGTGTATTACAGAAAGGTGGCAGGAAGATAGCGGCACGTCTCGGGGGGAACAAAGTTCAGAAATCAGCCAGCGATGGGATCATCAGATCACAAGAAACTCCGTTGATTTTGAAGTCCGAAGCTGAACCAAACAAAGACTCTGTAACTAGTAAAGCAAATTCATTACCAAACAGTAGGCCTATACTGAAATCTACTAGTGCGGGTTCTATCAAAGCGATGTCTCTTCTTCCGGTAAATGTGAGTGAAAACAAAACTGCCGAGAATGTAGAAACTGTCAGGGCTGCAGCTAAACCACCCGCGCCACGAGTGAATATTTCACCAAGTCCATCTAGTCCGTCCTCGCCAGAGCTTGGACTGCATCACAGCAGTCCACCTCCATCACGCCTGCGCGCTCTAAGGTTACAAAGGGCAAAGGAAGAATTCCTCACCCGGGGACCAGGAGGTCGTAGTTGGACAAGCGACGGAGGAACACCATCAACTGACACGCTCAGCGCCTCTGTGTCGCCAGAACCATTCTGGGAACAAGAAGCCAGTGGTGGAAATCTAAAGGACGTAATCAGACCAGGACTTCGAATGAGAAAAACTGATAGCGAAATTCGTAGTCGGTTAAGTCAAATCAGTGTGGAAAGTGAATCCAGCTACGACGGCTCCGTTGTTCTAGCTGGAGGATCGGGGATGGACAGTGGTACCGTTAGTGATGAAGGCATGATACTGGTTAAGTCAGCGAGCGCAGGTATGATTAATGTTGATCCGAACACTTACAGAAAATTTCACGAAGAGAGAGGAACAGTTGATCAATACCCAAACACGTCCGACAGCCAAGATGTTAAAACAAAGTCACAAGCCTGTGGCAGGTTCGGAATTTCGAGCATTACTTCTCGGTTTAGGAAAGTAAAGATGAGAAGAAGCAAAGGGAGGGAAGGGGGGAAGATGAACACCGTATCTATGCTGTGCCGACAAAGTCTTGTGGTGGATCTTAATCTGAGCAAGTGTGGGTCCACAGAGGTGCCAGGACCGTCCACAAGCATGAGCTGCCCGTCCTCTCCGGTGCTACAGCGACCATCGTCAGGAGATAAGTCTGAGTCGGATACGTCTAGCGGACCGACAAGCTGGATCCTGAACCCGGCCCGAAAAATATTTAAACCGAAATAACTGAGGTATATCCATGGAGCTTCAATTAAGACAGGAGACGACGACTTGTTGCATTTTCATTTGCTTAAATAAATTATTTCGTGTCTAGACTAGGCGAATCATTCAACACATTAGTCCCAGAAGATAATATAACATTCTAAGCTTATATGTGAGTCTATAATTATTAGTCAACGTTTTGGGGTACATTTAAAATGAAATGGAAAATAATATATTTTTCTACATGAGTGTTTGTTTGCAGTCACTTTTATAAGAAAAGTACCTCTTTGTTTTAGGAACTTCTCTGTTACGCCAGGGCCTGATGTATCTAGTCCACTAAAATTTCTAATCAACATTTTATAGCCAACTTAAATGAAGCTCATTATGTCATTGCCAGTGTGTTCACGGTAGTAAATAATATTCTGAACTTAGTTCGACAAATTGCATTTACCTTCTCATCCAGTGAGAATAACTGTGTGTTTGTTTATAATGTTATGTAAATTTGCTCTTGAAGTTTATAAATACAAATTTCGTTCTTCGGCCGAACTTATTTATGAGATACTTTGAGAAAAAGCTGGACCTTCCCTTACATTGAGGCAATTTATCTAATATTGTCTTGTAATAATGTTATTTTATACATCGTATATATTTCCAGCATATACAGGATGATTCAAAAAGGACTTTACAACTTTGAATGTGTATAGGAATTTATTCAGAAGGCTTACAGAATCGGTTGAGGTGTCATTTTGTAGAAAATTAAATCAAGTTTTACCTCAAATAGTCATTTTGGTTCGATGTGATTGCCATTCGTGATCCTGCAGACATCCCACCTGAAATCAATTTATTGCCAAACACGATCCAGCATATCCGGTGTCACTTCTGCAACTGCGGCGGTGATTCGAGCTTTGAGCTCAGTAAGATTGGCAGGTAAGGGTGGAACATACACACGATCTTTAATGAAACCCCATAAGGAAAAGTCGAGAGGTGTCAAATCTGGAGAACGAGGTGGCCATGCTATCGACCCTGTTCGACCAATCCACCGACCTGGGAAACGGTTATTGAGGAAATCCCGGACTTCTGTCTTTGCTAAGGACACAAAACACATTAACCTTTTGGCTGTCACGAACGTGTTCCACAACAGCACTAGAAACACGCGGGCGACCTAGAGATTTGTCATGGCGAGCAGAACAACCAGTCTCAACAAAATTCTTGTGCCAAGAGTAAATTGTAGGTCTACTGGGAGGATCCTTGCCGTACTGGGTGCGAAAATTTCGTTGAACCATTGTCGCAGATTTCGTTTCTTCAAACCACAGCACACAGCGAGCGCGCTCCGCACCTGTGAAAGTAGCCATTTTCAAATGCACTGCCGCTTGTGCTCGCGGTGACGGAATTCGGTACTACAGCACAACGTGAGTCAAACTTTATTTGTTTTGCTACAAAATGACACCTGAACCGATTCTGTAAGCTTTCTGATTAAATTTCTATACACTTTCAAAGTTGTAAAGTCCTTTTTGAATCACCTGGTATTTTAAACAGAACAACGTGTGGACCTATATGACTGGTAACATTTATGAAATATATTTTCTAGGGGAACAGCTTCTTTTTGAATAATCCCTATTTAATAATCCAGGTTTATAATAAATTTAGGAACGTAATTAAAAAATCGTTGTCAGGTTACACGTTATTCGATTCAGTAAAAAATGGAAGTTCCAGATATTATTAGGATGACCAGTAGAAATTAAACTTTAGAGGAGGTTTCTTAAAACTGCGTAATCAGAATCAGAAGAGGATAAAAATAGTTGGGAAACGAAATAAAAATAAGGGAGGTTCTTGTTTGTGGATATCAGATATTAGGCTCGCTTAACACACCAATTAATTCTCTTAGACAGGAGATCTGAATTAACATCTCTTTCCTATAATTCACCTAAGTTGCAAATTCCTATGTTCGTACTGTCAATTAAAGTGAAAGCTTCGATTCGAGATTAAGCTAACTAAATAGCAGGGCCTCTAATTTAATATGAAAGGGTTCTAGGCAATTTTGAACACTTTTCTCACGCGTTCCGGATTACAATTTACTTGAGTTTAAGGTGGAGGCCCCAGACCAGGGAAAGAAGTTGTTTCCTACCTGCTTATTACTCTGTCTCCCGACTTGACACTAATGGTGACGTCACAGCCCTATCTTGACAGGTGTCTTGCTTGGGAGCCCACGTGTGGGAGGGCCAACATGCTTTTGATCTCTGCCGCTGGGGGTTGCTGTGGGACCTGTGAAAAGTAAAACCTTAGAGCTCATTTATGTGCATATAGGCTAATAGTATTACTGCCTAGAAATCTGCCATTATTTTAAGTTGCTTTACGTAGGCCTATAGCCTGTCACAACACAGGCCTACCGTCTAAACATGGTGTAGTAGCTCTGGCTGGCTTTTGCTTCGGTTCAGAATAGTATATTTTACTGTCATTTCGTACGGCCTACTTTGAAAGCGTCTGCAAAATAATATAGGTTAGTGCTTATTACGTTCCGAATGTTTTTTATCCCGTCAGGCAGCTTGTCCTTCGGGCAAAGGATTTTGGTTGGATGGTTCTCTGGGGTTTGAACCCAGAGGGGGTGGGATCGCTTCGGCTGAAGGCCTCTGCGACTTGGCGGAGAAATCACTTCAGCTGAAGGCCTCCGTGATTGGGGGTTATTGCCCGTCGCGGTTTCACATAGCGTCGTAGACCTGTATATTCCTCTAGGCAGCAACCATGTTGGAACAACATACGGTTTTCAATCTTCTAAGAAAAGCTCACGCGTCTGAAGGTTACAATTTCATCGCTTGGGGCGGTTTACAGATAGGAATTCCAGAACTATTTTTAGTTCAAGTTGTCATTTCCTTCGTAGTTATTTACGTTGGATATAAATATCGGCGGCTTGCGATCTCTGTCGGCGGAAACAGCACCTCAGGAGAAGAAAGTTGAAGGTCTTCAAGAGGCAGTTGTTCACACTCCCGGTAGGTGGCACATGTTATCCTGATCGTGAGTTGCATGTTTCCTTTACATCATTGGAGAAGTGAGCTACTATCACTGTATATAATCTTTGCAGCACATTTTTAAAGGCAAACAGAAACAATTTTTTATTGCTCTGGGCGTGTTCCCTCACCCATTGGCTATTTTTTAAATGTTATCAAAAGCTATTCACGTATTGCCCAATGAAAAGCACAATGAAATCATATCTTTATAATGAATAAACTTCAGTCAGTCAAATTGGATCTGGATCTCAAATCTTCTTGCAGCCCCCGTTGAAAATAATTTCATTTGTAAACGGATGCAATTAACTTAATTTCACCCAGAGGGAATATAAAACTTACAGTGAACAAATGAAACCATAGTTCACATTACTGGTATTTCACAACTGGACATCTAGCGTGAATATAAAAAGGGTTAGCAAAGCAGTAATTCTTCTGCGTCTCTTTCACGACGTGCCCAGTCAGAATTATGGCCGGGTTAGGCTTTCCTGGATGAGTGGTTTTTGTTACTCCGTCTAGTCAAATGCCGGTACAGAACCGTCAAACAGGTAACGATCATTTTCTGACATGTTTCTCCCTATTTATAATTCACAATTAGGTTACCTTTATAATATCAACTGATACAGTGTCATGAAATAACCAAACACAAAGTATACAAATCAATGAATCATCGAGTATGATTGTAAGCTTTTATCTAAGGTATCTTTGTGGAAACATGGAAAAATTATAACATAATGAAAGTACAAGTGTTTTGTTTAATTAATTTGACACCAGTGGCTTGTAAGGTGATATTTTTATAAACATATCTACAAATTCTCTATTGATCATTTGCGTCTTTGTTTCTTGTACTGTAATGTGTGAAAAACTGTATAAAGTAAGAAACTGCATAGGTTTAAGTTGAGACTTGTCATCTTGTGAATGGTTTATCCCAGAAAAGAGTTTAGGAGAGTGAGAGACAGTTCGCAACATTTAAATCTGTGGGGATCTAAAAAAATTTACGTATTAATTAAAATCGTTTTCAGACTTCTGAAATCCTAAAATTCACCACATCAGATGTAATGGCTTTTAGTATTTATTGCGAGACTACGAATTAATAAAATTATAACAACATTTTTTAGGATTATTGACACATCTACGTGACATTGTGTGTATTTTAGTGCTACAAATATCTCATTTAAGTACTCACAACGAAGTTTTTGCTGTTTACTACATAAGTATTCTAAGACGAAGTGAAACACAAAATCCGCACTCTATAAAACACTTGTTTGCCAAACAGTACCACAAGGACAACGGGGCCAATTTATTAAACATCCCTTAGGGATATTGACTAGATCTGCAGGAAGCAACAAAACCTTCTCCATCCTTGTACAGGCTGTTTCTGAAGTAAGTAGTCCATTACAATTCTGAAAATTACGAAGATTGAGTGAAACATCTTGGTATTAATATCTTCGAAATGCGAACCAATCATGCAAAATGAATGTCATTTTCGTGTTTAGCAGCTCAAAATTAGTAAAAATTGGTTAGTTTCATTTCCGATATATTTTGGCTGTTGAACAGTGTTATTGGATACGAAAGAACAGCTGTAAGTAGAATTTTGAAATAGAAGTCAATGATTATAAATACGCAAATTCGTAGTAATGGTACTATAAATCCGACGCGTCACTGGTTCAATTAGTGACCACTTCTTCGCATAATAGGACTTAGTTGTCAGTAGTGGCAGGGGGGAGTACCACCCATAAAGTTTCCTATTCACGAATCAAGTTCTTACGTTCCCTATTGAAGCGTCAGTCCGGTTCCCGCCTAGGACTCAACGATGATATGTTTTGACAGCTGTGTTAAGAAACTAAACAATAACCACAGCACCAATTAGTTGTCCTGGCCCATGATTGGTCCAGCTCCACCCATTACACTTTCTTAAGAATTACGTTACTAAAAAATAACTCTCTAATCAAAATAATGATCTAAAAATCAGTTTGTAACTGAAGGGGTTTATTGAGCAATAACACTGCTCTTCAAACCGAGATTGAATGTCGGTTTATTTGGTTACATCTGCACGACAGAGATTTTTTATTCAGATTTCTATTCAATTATGGCAGATATACTTAGAACTGGGATAAACATAAATTTTATAGAAATTAACTCTATTTTTTTTAGACGACCACGTTCTAATGTCAAGATAGTGAACAAGTTACAAATTTATTGTAGGCCTGTGTTATCTCCAATTACTAAGGAATTTAATTGTCCCCTCTCCGCACGCAAAAAATATAGGCGACACGTTCCTCCGAAATGTTTTTAACCACGTAAAAGACAGCATGGCGTCTCTACCCAGAATACCCGAATGGACACATTCACCTCAGTGAAAACTTAAAATCTCAGATCATATAATAAAAATATCCGATTCTAGAACACCTACGAAGCCAATAAAAGATAATAGGGCGGTTAAAGTTTAAAATATTAAGTCAGGAATGTGCTGCTCTTTTGTTACAAGAGGTTCACATCAATAATTTTTCTTCTTTCCCAGTTTCGTTTAGGTGTTTGGAAATAGGAACGGACAGGCTGTATCGAAGAATGGATCAACGTAGATAGAGAAAAGTATACAGGTCCAACATCAGAAACTCACGCAAATAATAACTTACTCAATTCTTTTCACACTCAGTATTACATTTAAATATCAATATGGCAACAACTTAATTAGCAACCATAAAATTATTAATTTAAAATTGAATCAACCATGTTTGGGACTAGTAATCTAATTTATTCTTGTTCATTGTTTCTGTAATACAAAATTTCTATTGCACAGCCAACCTCCCAGCTACGCATCTACAAAGTAAAGACTAACAATGCTTGAAAATATGGAAAAGGCTGATTTTAGGGTAGGGCTATTTGCAATCGTAATGACTGCACCAATGCCTCAGGTGAGGACCGATCGCTTCTACAGGTGCAGGTAAATAAATCCCTTCACCAATATTTTCCTGTGGTTCAACGTCAGTTCCCACGCAAGGAATTTTGGATTAATTTCAGACTGAAGTTGCTCAGCACTAGTACAATTCCTCTATGGTTCTATGGTGCAAAATCAGATGGTCTCATTGGCTTTCACGGCATAGGCGATAGACTTTCGAACAGAGATTTCGCCAGCTATTGCCAAAGCTTAATGGATTGGGTTGCTTGAATGCGTCAGCAAACTTGTTCCTTTTGATGAACTTACACAAGGTTTCTTTCATGTAACCCCGAACAAGAAAGTCGGGTATGGTCATGTCAGGTGAATTTGGAGGCCAAGCAATGGATCTCACCGCCACCTCACCAGTTTCGGTTTAGGATATCACGCACCTCAGAAAACCCGAATAGAGGCAAACTGTCCTGCTGATCATGTTTCTAAAGATAAACGCCTTAAAGGCTTTTAGAGCTAACCTGCATGACTTCCCGAACCTCGTCCTCATCTTCCGCATTATGTTTTCTCTCTCCACATCACTTCTTCGTAACAAAAACGTTTTCCTTCGTCATCTACAGCAAAATATAACGAAAAAACAACGTAAGATTTGCATTGACATAATAATTAATTACTATCTACAATTATTATCCTATAAGATTTGAGGTTTTCACAGCGGTGAGTATGAAGATTTCTGTCTTCTGGGTTGTTGCGCTGTGTAGTCTGGTCGATGTTAACCAACGTTTCAGAAGTCATACTGCTTCCGTCATCAGGGCGATGATGACGCCCTGAAGACGGAGGCAGTATGACCTCTGAAACGTTGGTTAACATCGACCAGACTACACAGCGCAACAACCCAGAAGACAGAAATCTTCAATTATTATCCTGTTTTAAAAGCTACACTTTTTAAAAAGAAAGCATAATAATAAACATATCACGAGAATATAAAATTCCAAACCATAAACTTCTGAAATGATCTGGTGCGCTCCGTTAAGCCACTTTTACATGGTGTCACCACTATTGTTGATAATTTTACTGGAAAAACATGTTTCTGTGTGTGTGGAAACTCCTACACTTTAAATATCAGTCACTAGACGTACTGGTAGAATTTAAATCAAACTATTTTATTATTAATCATCATATAGACAAAGTGCGTTTTGTGATGAATTTACTGAAATTGACCGTTTGCATAATACCCAAAGCCTATGAACTAAATGATGGTCTGTGTTTGTCTAGTAACTCATTAGCGTTATACACACAAGATTATTGTTGCTTTCGTCTTTCAATCGCTTCTTTGTTTCCAGCTGGTTATTAATAACGTCCCCAATCATAAATCCCAGAAATACAAATATCATCCTACTGTAACATAGAAGTTTACACAAATATCAATTGGCACACGGTTATTGTTGTCGGAACAGAAGAGCGAATCACGTGCAGTTATTGTTCTGTATAAATTATGATGGTGACGGCATTGTCGATTTCAATAGTTGCATGATCAAGTACAGTCGTATTCTGCTGAAACTTGAATAATTTTTAAATAATTCCAATGAGGGAGAGTTAACACAGCGTTAAATTCTAGTCGGCAATCCCGCTGATATAATTTAGAATTTTATTTAATTCGTTCAGGCGGTAGAATAATTAAGGCTGAGGGCACGTTTCAGGTAGGCCAGTTTACAAGGCTAATTTTGATATTCACAAGAGCCAATTAAATCCAATCCACAACTTCATATCATATTTCTTTAAGATATATTTTAATATTATCTCCCACTTGCACTCAGGTCTACCATGTGATATATTTCCTTCAGATAACTGGTTCAAGTCACATCGGAATCTAAATTCAGCTACTAATTTCTTCTTCCTTTAACCAACGTAGAACTGACGCCAAATGTGATACTGTAGCGGAGAGGACCAGTCTTCTGATGAACCAAGTATACAACTAGCTGCTTAAGTGCTCTTGAATGAAACTCGTGGTAGAATGATAGAACTTCATATCGAACATTG
The DNA here is from genome assembly GCF_000696155.1 of Zootermopsis nevadensis. The sequence continues at coordinate 332,890 of NW_019059665.1, read as the reverse complement.
TATGAAGCTTACACAAAAGAGTTGTTATATATTAATAAACTGTTATTACAGTGCATGCGTCTAGAAGTGTGTACGGACATTCCCCTTCGTAACTGAAACTTTGCAGGGGGGTAAATCATGCCACGCGATTCAATAACAAACCCTACCGGTAAACGTAGGGGCGGGCTACGGCGTATGACGAAACCAGAGATCCGACTCTTTGAACATGGTAATGAATCTTCTGGTTTGGTAAAATGCTGGGATTTTCTTGACTAACTGAGCGTGGTTTTCAAAATGGAGTTTGCTCGATTCAGTTAGTATTTATGTCATTTCACTCAATCAACATACGTTTTATAATTGTACGGTGTAACAGCCCAAAAGACCACAATACACATTTTCAAAGCCTCGAAGACTCATTTAAATTAATTGCTTATTTTGGTGCTGCAAGTTAAAAGTGACAACTTTTGAAAGAGTCGAAAAGGTCATGATAAGAGTGACCAATCCAATTATTTAGTCTTTTACGGCCGATCTAAGCCCGCCCAAAATAAGAAAGATAATCTGATCGCATTACAAATACCTGTAATTTTCCACAGACGTCTGGTTCTTTCTATTGTGCCATCTTCCACAGTCTTCTATTCTACTCCAAGTGTATTTTGTTCGTATGAGGTCGTTGTTCATTATCTTGTGGCTTCTGTACCATTAGTGCATCATATCTCTGTCACTGCCTCTTCTAATAAGAGACAGAGCTTGTCTGTTATCACACGACAGCCACTTTTATATCTGTCTGTTTCTAAAGCAAATAACGGAGACATTGACACTAATGATCAGCTATCACCATCTGTGATAATAGCCTATGTAATTGAGAAAGCATCATATGAAGCCGGTATGTGTTTATAGAACACCATAAACATATAAAACATTGTTCTTCTGGAATTCTGAACTACATCGGATGTAAGACATCAGTTTCAAAGCCGTGAAATAGAGAATTCACTGCTTGTAATGAATGACCTATCTGCACTCCATTCTGGAGAGAACATACTGTAATTTCCACACGAGTTCTTTGCAAACTTGAATCCGTCATTAACGTTCATATATGCTACGGCAAAGAATCTATTATTTACAAAGCTAATCATGTGTGGAGATAGTACACCGCGTAGAGTTAATTTTTCCGCTTGCACAGATAACCAACAGCTAATATTTTATATAAATATATAGGTTCGTAGCCTAACTGAAATTGTCAGCGAACGAAAATACCTATGGAGATGTACAACCACTCATTCGGAAAGTGACTTAGTCTTAATGCAGGGAAAAATCTTTATCAGGGAACGCACTGTAGAATGGAGAAAGAATATTAAATATTTGTGAGGAAGGGGGTTTAAAACTTATATTTATTACACCAAACGTCTGACCGGGAGAGATTATAGGGCATTCTTTCCTAGTGATAAAGTAGGATTTCTAGATTAAGAAAAATAATTTTGAAATCCGTCTTTATTTAATGAGGCATTGTTTAAAAAATAAATAATAAGTTTTTACACGAATGAGACGCAGAAAAATGACGAGCGACGTGCCTTACTGCACGAAGGAACCTGTTAGTCAAGAAACGGAGCGAAAGGGATGTCTGGTCTGGTCTGAGCTCTTTTGTTATACACCAAATTAATAATCAAAATTCAATTAGCGAAGGTTAGGGGCGACGGTGGTCCACTTTTTCATCGGGGATGATCCACCCTATCGCGCATGGTTCGGGCCTGTTTCTGTTCTGCCAAATCCGCCCACAAGCACTTTCCCCTTAATAGATTTATCACAGTGTTTAACAAGGAGCTTAAGTAAGCTCGTTTCCAATTAAATTAAGTGTGATATCTCTGACTGATTAACTAACGTCATAGTGCAGAATCTTTTTGAAAATTCGATAGTTATTCAGATTGATAGTCATTCAGCATAACAATAAATTCCCTCTTTTATAAAACCTGAAGCTTCATCTCAGTGTTTATAAAAACTCACAATTGGACTAAAACTTTAAACAAATTAACAAACACTCAAAGTTTCAATACCTATTATCTAAGCTTGTCACTGTAAACGATCATGAGTCATTACGAACAGCCTAATATTTACAAAATTTATCTTCCTTGGGCATATTCAAATACTCTTCTCTAATCTTCTTTTTTGTCTTCAAAGTGGAAGTTTTAAAATATATTTTTCTTCGAAATTCCATATGCATGTCTTGCCTTCCCTATCTTCGCAATGTACCCAGGCCAGTCATCATCCCTAGACTTTAGTAGCCAAAGAGTACTAAGTGAAATGTACCAATTACGAAATTTCTTGCTGTGTAATAATAGAAATTTCTACTTTCGCTACCCTTAGGTTCATACACGTACATTTTTTAGTTCACTAGTAATTTCTCCAAATTATTTTCAGCCAAATGTCAGAACAATTTGACACAGCGTCGAGATTTTTGTGGGAGATTCTCATTTGATTACATTTCTATAATATGTTAACATAATACTAAATTCCTTAAGATATCTCGTCAAGTGAAGACATTAAGTTGTATTACCATGGTAACAAAAAACTAAACCAAGTCTTCGTAATCCTGCCATGGTACAATAACGCTGCCTCAGTCATCGATGTCATTTCGGGTCACGTGTTCCAGCCGCCTTGTATTCTAACTTGTCCTCATTTCTTACTTTTGATTTCAACCTCACGTGACTTGGGATGGTCAAGTCAAACCCCATAGTTCTCAAAGAGTTATAATTAAGATTGGCGTCTTCCGTTTTCTATAGACCCTATTACACCTCTGTTCGACCCATTCACCCTCAATCCAACCCCATCTCATTCCTCAAACAGTTCCTTACCTAGAAATTCTATTACATTGTATTACTACGAGGACTGACGGGTAAATAATGAGTGATGACCCAAAACCCCTTTCGTTTTCGCTGTTATTAAAGATGTACAATAACTACTTCCTTACCCATCCGGTAGATGGTATACAGTAGTTTGGAAACTAACATAACTCATTTCACTCAGCTCCTAGTGAAACGTGTCCCTACTCAGACTTACCAGATTCTAAGAGAACGTTCTACATCAGTGCTATTCAACCTTGTTTGTTCGCGTACCCCCAGATATAATTTCTCCTCAAGTTTGTACCCCCAAAGTTGTTGATGTATAATTCAAGTTATACATAGTATTTAATCTACATCTAAAATAAATTAAATAAATTACATTACTGATTATTCAGTGTTTATCATAAAATAATATATATTTTTTTAAATTTCACGTACCCCCTAAGATGTCTTCGCGTACCCCAGGTTGAATACCACTGGTCTACATAATACCGAGTTTCCAGAATCTACCCACAATATCATTTAAGCCATGCATTCACTTCCACACAGACAGTATACACCACCATGAATTTTTTAGAATTCTGAAGAGCATATTGAAGTTACAGTTGTACCATGGTTTCTGTGGTCGTTCCTTACTGTAAGACAGAGTAAAATAAAAAGTCATTTATAGAAAAATAATGTTAATAATTATAATAATTTGGGCTACGTTCATAATAAAATAATGTTCATTGTCCTAGGGAGACAAAGGTTTTTTTTATAATATCACGACAACATAGAAGAGTCAATAACATAACAATTATTATTCGTGAATAACTGAACTTCTCCATCTTATAGTATTCGAAAAGAACATTTCTGAAACTATCTGATTCGGTCCTCATAAAAAGGTGAATCTAATCGATTGAGAGTTCATTTGAATCACTTCAGTGAAATGAGAAAGTATTTGTTCAAGTTTTTATCTGAGGACAGAAGTAAGTCGATTTTCCTAAACGTTCTATTTCTTCAGTTCTCAAATGAAGAGACCTTTGGAAATATTTTACAATTCATAAAACATTCAGCCATTTTGACTTATCTAAAGGTAAATATTTATATTCACCATATTAAAGATTCTCGTTAACTAGTCATTGCGGAAACAAAGATTATTTCCAAAGCCTTAGGTGACCCGTATTCGGCAATTTGAGGGCTTTTTATTTTTATCCTGAGTTATATCTGCAAATTATATTCCACCGTCTCCGTGGCAAGAAGTTCATGGGCAATCTAGCGAAATTTCAGATTTTAATTATGATAAAACACACTAGAATAATTATCTGCAAAAATAAAGAACCAAGGGTTAAAAATAAACATACAACAATACATTTTCTGTGTAAATAAAACTAGTATTACTTTTAGACAACTATGAACAACAAATTTTAAATACGCTTATATACAAATTTTTAAAATTAAACAGTTTTTCCAATAACATTCCTCATTCGACGCCACAGAATATTGACATTTCATACACTGTCGTTTAAACAGTGTAAGAAACAAACAAAATCTCTTCATACGGCCTTCGATGAACACTCTCATATGCCGCCTTATATTCAGGGTAGTCTGCAATCATTACAGTACAGAATAGAAAGCTTTATAATGTCATTTGCTGACAGACTCCAAACAGCGAGATCAAACCAAGAGGCGAATCTTTGGGTTTGCGATTCGCGTAAGATTCAATTACGACATCTGGACTGTTGTGTTGCGGTGTAGAAGCCGAACGTCCAAATAACAATGATTCTGGCATCTCGGGCGGGAGGGAAGGTTGATTGAAAAGAAACGACCAGATAGCTGAGTCGCTCATCAGAACAATCATAATAACAGAGGAAAGAGAGAGTGAAAACTGGCAGAGGTTAGTTGTTAAGATCAAGGACATCATCGCGAAAGAAGAGAGTCCTTTGTCTCTTCCTGTCTATAACAATATAATTGACAGTGAGCTAAATCTAGATAAATTTAAAGATACAATTCTCGTATCTGAAATCCACTCCATGGAGCCGAGTCCTTCCTGAGAAGCCAACAGTTACTTAGCCACTCAAGAAATTTCAAAAAGTTTATGGAACACGAAATTTCATTATCGTGTTCACAAGAGCTTATCACTGTTCTCTATCCAATGCCAGGTGAATCCAGTCTATACAACCACATTCTATTTCTCTAACATCTAGTTTAATAAAACCTCCCGTCTAAGTCTAGGTGATCCTAGCGGTCTCTTTCCTTCTAGTTTGCCACCAAAACCCTGTATGCATCTTCTCTCCCATGCGGGCTATATTCTCAACCCATCTCATACTCCCTTCCTTGATAGTTCTAATTATATTTGGCAATTGACTTATTGTAATAATTAACTCCATTGTGCTCAGTCTCTTTTTAAGAGCAGAGGACTGGCCCGTTAATCAAGTTAACCCACATTTGTGGAACACAAATTCTAGTACTGTTTTCACAAGAGCCCGCACATGGGTAACTAACTTGAGCCAATTAAATATAGATCACATTTCTCTACACTGTTTTTAAGATAAATTATATTGTTTTCCCATTTACGTCTAGGTCTTACAAATTGTCTCTTCCCTTCAGGTTCCATTTATTTCTGCAAAACATTAACACAAATTTTAATGGCTTGTGAAGAACACAATTCTAAAGTACGCTAATGAGAAGTCTGTTTTGGGGTAATTTAACCATGTAGAAGTAAGATTAAGGGTCTATTTCCGACGTTTCAGAGATCCTTGCTTTGCCAACAAGGTTAAGTGGCTGTCTGATTGTTCATGTTAGTAAATATAGTCCCGATTCATAGGTCGGTAAAATTTGTTGATTCATAACCAACGTAAAAATTCCGTTCTGTCAGCAGTAACATAGAGAGAACTTTATTTTGTACTGAGTTTAAGAGTGAGTAGATTTTACATTACGAACTCCGTACACCGATATTTAGGAACAAATGCAAATTTATCTTATAATTGAACATGTATTTATGTTCATACTTCAATAATAAATGGACAAAGATATCTTCTGTTATGTTTCAAGGGAATATAACTGGTAATACACGTCCTTTTTTCTCATAAATGTGAAGTGTCGTAACGAATCGCCCGCATGACGACCGTGTAACTCGGCGGAACAGTGTAAATCATATTCCCTGTGGAGAGACTTCATTTGGGCTGTAAAATTGAAAAACAGACAAGGCGGCTGGCTGCTTATGTGTAAGATTTGACATGTGGAGTGAATATATAACAATTAGTGTCAGAATATACCTTATGGAATTGAATCTAATGATATCAATTTGGAAAATAGAGGTTTCCTCTCAGGAATTCATGACGACAAACTAGTTTTGCAGGCTTTGTAGGTCAGTCGAGTTCTACAAAGTGATTTATATCGGAGCCGTTTTTAATGTTTTGAGCCGTGTGTTTTCTAACTACAAAATCAACATTTGTCGAGGTTCTTGTAACAGTGACTCGGCCTGCTGATCAAAGTGGGATATATGGCAAAGTATTGCGAACTTCCCTTATGTCGTGTAAAAAAAAAAAGTTTTTGCTATCATAATAACCATGTCTGCGCATGCTCTATTAGATATTAGTAAGGAAGTTGATCTAGAAAGAAATGTAGAGAAACCTTATGGGAAAGGTGGGTAAGAGCTTACAAAGTGTCTGCCAAAAACATTCAGTAGTTTACTGCCCTAGGAGAGAAACTAGACGTGTCTTATTATTGTTGGATGTCGGGATGGCAAAGCGAGCTGTATGCTTTTATTGTATTGAAAGTAGTCTTTTTGCGAGATGTAAGAATGTTTTCTGTCCCTAGACTGTAATTTTATACACCTTGCTATGTTGAACAATGCGATAGACCCAACAAAATTTATGCAAAACTGAAATTCGATTAGTGTAGATAAAAAATTGTATGAATTTAACTTCTTATTTAAGAACTTCTCTTACCCGACGCTGATTTTCTGACTCAGTGCAGTAGCGGGCATCAGTGTGCGTACAGATTTTTCGGTAAGTGGTAATTTATTCATTTTAATCTATACAAAAACGTATGCAGGATAAGAAAAGAATTGTTAGTGTGTACTTTTGAACTACACGTTCAGTACTCTGTCTAGTAGACTGAATATTAGCTTCGTGGAGTCAGTTATAATGATAATCAAAATTAAACAAAGTATTGATGCCATATTCCATATATGAAAATACTACGCGATTGCCATTTGTTGTGTATCTGTCACAAATGGCTTTAGTAATTACATGTTCAGTCGAAGGTTTAAAACTTTATGAAACTGTGATGCGCGCAAAATTATATCAAACGGCTTGACAGGGTGTCAGGTAATTGCTGAGAAATGATTCTATCGGCACATAAGGATGAAGAAAATGTTGTTTTCGAAAGAACTCAGACTCATTATGTAGGTCTAAATAGTATAACTCGCATGTTTTACCCTTCGAAGTGATTCAAGTGTCTGTTATCTGGACACCAAGTGCTCTCAACCGTCTTCATATTACAAAGCAGCACTTGAAGCAAGTCTCCGGCTATAGTAAGATGTGTAAGTTCTTCTGTTTGCTGTCAACTTACCTACAGTATCGTGAGAAAAGGTAAATGATTATGAATAACGAACAACGGTTTATAAACTTTTCAAAGCTAGAAAATTGCATCGTCATAGTGTCAGAGAAACTTTCAGAAAATTGTAATTTATTTGAGTGTCTTGAACTTGAAAGACGTAGTATGAGGACCTCTCCTTGATGCAATATAAAGAGAAGTAATCATTTTATTTGTAGAATTTACTTTAGCACCCACAAAACCTTTAAATTTTCTCTGTGATACCCAATTTATTTATCTCCACGAACAAAAAAACGTGCACTGTTTCTTTTAAAATTTTATATTCTTTACTTGACGTGTGTCTTGAATATAAGCCTAGATTTACAACAAATATCTCTGAGTTTGTTGTCATGAAAAACTAAAAACACGTACCAAACATTGGACATAAATAAAGGAACCGTTATTTTTATATTTTTATGTTGCAGGAAATTACCACTCCCTGAAGTCTGCCTATTCTTAATTTCTTAAATTTGAAAAGGTTAATAACACACATTTAATATAATCGAAATGATCCTTGACAATGTGTGTGGACCTGAAACTTCTACCTTACGTGTGGTCATAATGACTGTATGATGAAGACATCACTAAAACGTCGTTTACAAAATTTCACGGTTGTAAAAGTAAAATAACTTTAAATATATGTATTTAAAGATAGTTTGCCCTAATTTTACAAAACTAAACCAACATATAAATTGAGGTTAAGCGCTCTGAGCGGTTGTGAATCATTTTAAATGAGTCTCACTATAAGCTTTTCTACAAACGTAGTATCATTACACACGATTCTTTTATAACATATATTTAGTATAGTAAGAATATTTAAATGCAGTGTGGTTTTGTTTCGGTCTTGGCTAACATGGAAATCAAATCAAAGCTTGCATAAATAGTAGGGTGAAGTAAACCCTCTGTTTGTTTTCGGTTTCCCAAACTTAATGAATGTTTCATTAGTTGTTAATTAATTTCTTTCGAAACGCAAGCCTCTTATAGCAACAAGATTATCTCTACGCCTGTAACGAGACTTTAACGATCACACGATTAGTTCCCATCGTGCATGCACAGGACTCTGTCTTCGATGTTTGTTCCGTTCTAAGCTATTATCATTCTGTAGACTAAATGTTGAATTCGTTTAATTTTTATGATGAGATTCTGTAAACCTATCATTTGAAACTGCTATCATGTTGGCGCGTGCAAGTTATGTAAGACACCCTTCAAAAGGGCTTCATGACTTAGTCAAATCGTGTTTTCTGTCATGCCATAATTTTCTTATAACATATTTGGTTCTACAACTGTTAGTGTATGTAATGACTTCTCTTGAATTATGATGGCACCCGACGGGATTACTTTCGAAGAAATGTCATGAATGTCACGATTCCGCAAAGCCACCAAAATTTTCATTGAAATACAAAAAAAACATTTATTTACATATTTGTCTTGCAGTATGGTATTGCCAAACTTCGGCCATTTGAAGATTCCATATGTCACGATATTAAAGGTAAGTAAAATAATAAAACGACCAGAGACATAAGCACAGATGATATTCGAACCACGAACATGTGTTTACATTAAGATAAATTACTGAAGGATCAAGATAAGTAAATTAAAATCAAATTTTACTGTTGTATTCAAATCAAGGATGCACGTAATTTAACTACAAAATCATTGCATGTCTCATAATTAAAAGCTGACGTAGTACGTATTTTGGTAGCACTACTGATGATGTCCACTTGGGTGGCCAATTTGAAAATGGGTGTTTCTGGTATTTATAGTTATAATCACGCAATATTGAAATAAATTAAGACAAAACGTGATTGCTTTGCAAGCTATGTAAGGTTATTTTGCCAATATGTTTAAAATTAATGTAATTTGGGCTTCTAAGCAGTTGACCCCTTTTTTGTTTGTATTCTGCGACCTCGAATCCAATCTGTGTTAATTATGCGTTTTAATTAGCGTCACATTCTTCACCTTGCTACCTGTAATTTTTTTATTCAGGTTTATACTACTGAGTAAGATAGTTCTATAACAATCTCACCCTAACAGAGAAGCGGTAACATGCGTGAGGTGATTCCAATCTCAGCTGGGGTATTCTATGTGAATATCTGCATAAATATGGCTGTCTTCTGGGTTGTTGCACCGTGAGGCTAATATCCTAAAATATGATGATGACAGAGTTGAAGATAAGGCAAACCTGCACATCCAAACACCGTACAGGGATGATTAGAACAGTTTTGGAAAGGAAAAGACTTCATTCGTAAAGTTGTGTGTGCGTACGCGTTTCCGTAAGAGGGACAATTAAAAGCCATAATTTTAAAATTTGTTTTCAACGTTTGAGATTTTGAGGTGTTAGTAGTACATGCAGACTCGTAAGTAGACGCCAACGTTTCGGAGGAACATACTGTCTCCATTTAAGGGTTGGAGTGGAATCGCCACCAATTGACTATTTAGATAGGGGGAGCCAGGTTTGTTAATATCCGACTCGCCAGGTTATGGCGATGTATGTAATTTCACACTTTGTGATCTCTCGCCTGTCCAAGCAACATGGCAGTCTTGGTGCTGGTGTGAGATGATACTGATAAGGGCCGAATGTCTCTTACGGTGGTCTCTGACCTTCTCCAACATGGACCATGCAATTCGCAAGGTCACCGTTCATTAGACTGTAAAATGTTGGATTACTCGAGGAAGGGCGTATGCTGTATTCCTCAAATACCGACGATTTAGAACAGCAAACCTGGTTCTATTATATGAGAAACGAAACTTTACCAGTTGTCTGAATGTGATCCCTCAGGAAATTCTCTACGTCCTTCAGAAACATAGAAATTTCATTACCAGTAATAATAGGGTTTGGTGAAGTTAGATTGTAACATAAAAAAATTAGTTGGAAATTCTGAAGTAAAGAGATCACTTGGAATACCTAGTCGTAGATAGAACAATAATTTTAAAATGAATATTAGGGATAGTATTGGAGGTTTTGGATAGAATTCATCTGATTCTAGCTAAAGACCAGCGGTTGGCATTTGTGAACACAGTAATAAACTTTTTTGTTCCATAAAGCTGAGTAATTTCTTGACTAGCTGAGAGTACTATTAGCTTCTTAAAATCGACTCCGCTCCATGGAGTTAGTTAATTAATCAGTTAGTTAATGGGTAAGATAAAGTTCGAACTACATACGATTTTCTTGGCCATTCAGAGGTAATTCTGTTGGAAGTAATGGTAATTAAAGATTTCGTATTTGTTGAAAGAGGTGAGGGCCTGTAACATCACTATACACGATCGTGAAAGACAATAAATAAATAACGTACAAAACTGCATTCACAGATCCTATATTATTTAACATAACATCCAGCATGCCTGCCTGAATCAACGAAAATATGACATATTAGTTGCCCACACACTTTACAGCTACACCATTTTGTTTCAAATCATTTGATTACTATAGCCATCTAGTCAAAATCAGGAGCTCCGGAAATGTTACTGATGGCGAATGGATTCGTCACTACTTGCAATGTCTTAGGTGGTTATCAACTTTTGAAATGATATTTCTTTTACCTTCAGGGTAGATGGAAGATAAAAGTACTTCCGAAATTTTGGCTACCACATTTATAACTACACGTCGTTTCATAATCCACAATACGATAATTCATAATTTTATAACACCTGACAGCTTAGCCCGAGATATATCATACAGACTTATATCCGTACAATTACCGTTAGAAACTTTATGTTCATTCGTGAAATCTTAAACAGAATAGAAAGTGTATAAAATAACGCTAACGGAACATTTACATTTTTATCAAAAATAAGATCCCAACATTTTGTGCTCGCACACTTCACCTTGCATGACTAAACGAGATGTTAACTTATTTTGGAGGGTGGCAGATCCGGTAACTAATATTCGGTTCAAGTTACAAGCACACAAACTGGATTAGGTTCTCAAACTTCTTTTTTATTATTTAATTTCATGAACGTGTTACAATCCTCGTTTAGAAAGCACTTAACTTTTGTTCCACTTTTAAATTTTGGGTGACACCAATGTTGCAACAGGTTACATTAAAAAACTGTCCAACTTGCTTTTTCGGGGCTCGAGTTACATAATTTTTACCAAGTGACTGAACGTCTATGGACTGTCAATTGTCTGTCACAACGTCTTTACGCATTTTTAAAGTCGAGACCTTCCCACCACGATGCATTATAAAATGGCTCCTTTTACAAACTAATAACGAACTGGTTGTGAAACCCGAGGGTTAAACATCGTTATCACAAAACAACGCCACCGGACACAACACTCAGCGAGTTCATTGCAGTTCATATGCCCCCTCATTCTAGAAACAACATTTTACCTATTTATTCCCTCATTTGTATTACTTTATCTTCACAATACTAAGAACTTATACAAATAAGGCCCTTATTTGTGTAGTATCTTCCATTCACCACTTAATTAATCTAGTTTCGATTCACGCTACGTTCTTCACCATCCCATCTTTCTTAATTTGGTTACTGTTAATATGATAAAATTAAGAAGCATGAGATAACCGAGACTTAAAAACACATTTTTACTTCAAAGTGTAACTAAGTAGCATTTACAAGTCAAAAACAAGACTTATCGTTGGTTAATTACGAAAGTCGCAAAGCGTTAACACGTAAAAAACTGTCTTGTTCCGTGGCCCTCCCCCATCTTCAGGGTGAATATTGTTACAGCTTCGGGTACGCGGTGACCTGTGCATGTTTTTCTTATAAAGAAGATAAAATGAATAAATAAATACTGTATGAACATTCGAGGATGGATCACTCGCCCTTGGGTGATGCCGAGTTGCAGCTGGGGACGGGCTACTCTTATAGAGACCTCTGTAACGTCGTGATTTCCCACCTTCGTTTTCAGCGACCGTGCACCCTTTCATTGTTACAGTCCTTGGTTACAGCTAATTGTTCATCAAGAACTGAAGAGAAAGTAAATCTGGTCTGACCTTGACCATCGATCTGCGTGAAGACTTCTATACATGCAATGTTTTCATTACTAACAGCTTCTATGGAGCGAGACGAGAAGTCAGCGTCGGGTAAGATCTTTAAAACACTAAATAAACACGTCAAAGTGTGATACGTGTATCATTCTCTTCTCATTTCGTAGCATTGTTGCCTCGCCACGATCTAAGGATAGGTTACTAACCCCCTCCCCATCTTCAAACTGCCATCCTCACAGAGCATTACAGTATTGACTAAGAATAATCAGTCGAAGCTGACGGCAATTAATCTCTTTTGTGTTGGAACAGTAATACAGTTTATTGCAGCATTAACTTTGAAAATCGTATACGAAAGTACAGAATTTAAAACAAATTTCTTTTAAAAATCATCTTCGCGGTTACTGAAGCCAGATTCCTCCCAAACGCACCAGCACAAACTTCAGATTCGATTCCCAACATCTGTAGACTCCGCCAGACACCACAATAGACTCCAACACTTGTCTAAAATGTCATGGGATTTGGCTGTATGAAGACAAATATAAATTAAATTAATATGGTGTAATGAAGCTGAAGTCAGAGTACAAATGGACGTACGAATCTATAGAGCAGGAAACACGTCCTTACGTTTTACAGAAATTCTTTCCGCCGACAAAACAAAATCTTATGATGATGGGTGCAAAAGCAACTGTGTCTTGAGAAAAGTTTGTCAACGGCAGGTATAAGAGGGTATTAATACGAATATCTTGAGCCTCGAGTCATTAATGTAGCCTACACATTGTAAACATTTCTTACAAAACCTACCGTGTGTTTTCGACCTCCACAGACTATTTTGCCCTTTTTATTGTACTAATAATTATAATAATTTCCTACGGTGCAGAATTTTGACGAAAATCAATTTTATACGTCTATCATCCGATGCAATTTTAATTACGGCGTGCATGTTCGGGACCTTGAAAAGGGAGAAAAATCCCTTTTTACCTTTCCTTCCTTGGCTGGGATACGAAATATCCACTCTGTGGGGTCCAATATATAAATTAGTAGGTAGGATTTGAGGTTCTCACGGCGGTGAGTACGAAGATGGCTGTTTTCATAGATGTAGCGCCGTGTAGTCTGGTAGAAGTTTACTAACATTTTAAAGGTCCTACTGCCTCCGTTATAAAGTCAATAGAGGCAGCAAGGACCTCTGAAACGTCGGTAAACTTCTTCCAGACTACACGGCGTAAAAGAAAACAATTCATCTAAATGTACCTCAATAACAATAGCCTAAACTGATGTCGGTTATGGTCTTCGGGGTAGCGATACCGCTGTGAACTTTTAGGTAGGAAATCACGTAACGGAGAAACATACTGCCTCTATCTTCAACCCTGACGATGGAGGCAGCATGCTTCTTCAAAACGTTGGTATTCACCTGTAAGTTCATACGATGTTGCGACCCAGAAGACCATAACTGACATTTTCAGTGCAGTGAGAAACTCAAATCTCATTCAGCCTAAAAGGACGCTTCAGAGAAGAGTCATTAGTAAGAGATCCTTATGTCATGTTACATGTTCTTGAAGTTATTGTATGCAGACTCTAGATGTGTCAGAGTTACGTTGTTAAATCTAAAAAAAATGCTAGTGTCTTAACCTGATTAATTAAGACAAAATGAAAACAATGTAACGTGTCATTTTACCCGAATATTAGGCGGCTAAGGAATTCATCAGTAATAACAAAAAGTTTTAATACAAATTATGGCTAGTGCGGAACTAACGTTGCATCTTTTGTGGAGGGAATATTTCCGACTGAGTTTGTAGACACGGAGCGAAGGGGTCGCCATGATCGCGTGCGCCAAACAAGCTGACCCCACACCGCGTCTCACAATCTGTCAGATCTTGTTAAAGGTAGTCATTTACAATTTCCATGCTGATACGCCACACTTCACTAGTTGCTGTAAATTACAGTATTGATAACAACTGTAATGAACAGTGTAATAGCACTTCATCTAATTCAAATGTGCATATTAATGTTTAATCAATCCCTCTTTAACACATGTATACATGACTTTACAAAACGCTTTCTCTGTGAGTTATGATTAGCAAATTGCAAAACACAAAATGTCCCTCAAAAATCGTTTAGAATTTCTTAATAGGAGCTGTACCTCTTCTCCCCCCACCCCCCCTAAACGACCAACATGGCGTATATCGGGACTGCTTTTTAAGAAATACAAAAATTAATTGCACAAAGTACTTTAAACTTGTTAATACTCCTATAAATAATATAAATCGACGAACGTGTGGTAAATATAAAGGAAACACTTTGATGCTTCTTTTTTATACTGAGAAGATATGAATTACGCAAAATAGTTAGGATGCGAAACGAGTTTATATTTTCAGATATTTGCAAAGTGTAACATATGAACAGTTTTCAATAATGTTTCACACTTTTAGCACAGATTTTCTTGCTGAGAATAAATTATTCTGACGATGGTAAGCTACCACAACATGATTATTGTGTTCGACATTCTTTATTGTCTCAGATTTTTCAGACACTACGTTTCGGACAATGGACACTATTTCCATCATCAGACGACAAAAATTGACCAAGTTTAGAAATGTTGTGTTTGTGAAATAAGACAATTTAAAATGCCCAAAATAATAATTATAGCCTATTTACAAATATTATGGTTTTACTCCAGTGGCGTTAGTTTTCCACTCACGATGAAAACTTGCTTTGACAGAGTGCTGAATTTGTTTAGAAATTTAAAAAAAAGTTTTGTCTAGATAATCACAGGTCCTGAATTTGTTTAGAAATTTAAAAAAAAAAGTTTTTTCTGGATAATCACAGGTGGTAAAATATCACTGGCAAAATAATGGCGTTGTTCCTACGGGGCATACCGAAAACAAACGGTTCACGTTATCCATCTATCCATCCCGCCAGTCAACCTGTTACATTCCCACTTAACGTTACACAACCTCAGCAGCATCGTGAAATAACCAACACAGCGGCCAGGAACTAAAGAGTTGAAAAACACTTTAACAAAGTCGTAACTTGAGGGAAACGGTTTCTAGCATTAAAGAACCCCCTCACCAATCAAAACAAACAGTTAGACGTTTGATGGGTTCGGCAGCTGGGACAAGAAGGTAAAGGGTTTGGGTATCTCATTAATGGGGGGGGGGGTTACTTTATATTTACAGGAGAAAACAAGGAAGGCATTAAAACCAAACCATAATGGTAAGCAGCTAATAGCTCAAATTTTTCTTTACATTTTTTTTTTATAATTTTAGTAGGTTGGTGAAAATCGTGACGCCTCCAGGAAATGGAAATTGATCCAGAAGTGAAGTCGAGGGGTTCACGTGTAATTATTACTGATTCTTATTACTGTAGAAGAATGGAGTCTTCACATACAGTTACATATGTGTTATGTGCAACTATGGTCTTCAGCATTTTTTCTATAATTCTCTTAATTAGCATTGTTCTTAAAAAGTTGAATTCTGTGGTTTTGTGTTTGTAAATATTAACTTCAATTTATATGCTTATATGAATGACTAGTATTTATGTTGTTATTTTACTATATTGTGTGACTAGCGAGGTTATGTACAGTCTTTTGAGACAATTTCATGATTTGTTTAAAGAAGCATTATCGTCCATTCGTTATGTGACGTACAATGTAAGGTTAGGTACGAATGATGAACCGAGAGGAAGAGGAATCAGTACTGACCTATTTTGAAATACTTACTTACAATGTTTAATGACGCTGTCAGTAGATCAGACTATGTAGCGTCAATTGACAAGTCCTTTAAAAAACCGAAACTCGTACTGCAAAGAAAACAACTCTTCACCATTGCAAAGATCAGCTACTTAACGATGTTTATTCTGAGAATTATACGAAACACTTAAAACAAACGCAGGGTTACTAACTGTCGAAGAAGATGGTACATGCTGAGAATTATACGAAACACTTAAAACAGGGTTATAACTGTCGAAGAAGATGGTACATATAATTACCGTACGGTTTTTAAAGAATAATAATATTAATATTAATTTGTATTTATTGACGAATACTTCCTTTGAAAATTTTGTTAATATTTTATGCTGACAAGGACTTAAATAGTGTATTTTTTTAAAAAAAAATGATTACAATTTTTAACGGTGTTGGAGAAATGATGTGGCGAGCTGTACTCCGAAAAACCTTATGGCACAGCGGTATACCCTCACAGTAAGGTGATAAAATTCAGTACTTAATATAAACCATACTGGTTTATAACCTTCCCAGCTGATTCTCACTGAGAATCAGATAAGATATAAAATACACACAGACAGACAAAACAGTGAGATTGATGCCTTTCCTTAACATCTGAGGTGATGAGTTTGTTAATCGATATTTTAATGGCCAAAAGTTCTGCATCAGCTATCCTTTAAATTACAGAAAGGTTTTCCAAGCGAGTTTACATGTTGAAAAATATTATTATTTGGCCTTTGTACGTCGGTTGTAGGTACTTTAAATCTGGTTTATACAAAATTAAATGTCAACAAATTAAACTTGAGAAATAAAGAAAAAAATAGAATTCTCGGGATATTGTATGAACTAGAAATAAAAACGATTTTGCGCTATAATTTAAAGCAGTCGGAGAAGGTACGGACGAGAAACATAACACTAAACCCTAGAAAACACGTATCAACTCGATTCTACCACGAGACTGTTATTTTCTTTATATTTTTTTAGTTAAAATCAGTTTATTTCACCCAGCTGCAAAGAAAACGAAGTAACTCAAATTCAACTCATTATAAAGCGTCTTTGTAATTGACTCATTAAAAGTACAAAACATCTGGTATGCGCATAAATTGCTCTAATGGAAATATTACGTGTAAACAAAATAAACTCCTGTAGATCAGCTATATCGAGATTTGATCCAAGAATTTCAAATTCCTAAATTTTCTCCAGTGAGGGTAATGTATATTTGAGTTCATCATTGTTATTATTACTAGCGTAGTATGTTCGTCAAAGTTGACGGGAGTAGGTCTTCTTTTGATGATTAATGTATTACAGATTTAGCTTTGCAAATCGCTTTGAAAGTACAACATTTATAAAATGTCTTCACAAGAGGAATATGTGGGAACATTTTCACGACGACTACCACCAGATATTTGTCATGTGCAGACTCCGTCAAACCCACCGTTTCTTGCTACCAGAGTCTCCACAATCAGAGCACACGTGGAGTTGGAAGAATACTTTTCAGAGTTAGATCAAAAACATCTAAGCGTGCGTCATTTATGTCGCTGTGACCATGCTCATGGCTGGATCACGAGGGCTGTAAAAGTTTGCATTTATTGTTGACAAATCTGTACCATATCGGACGATATATCAAGCAGGTTGGAGTGTTTGCTTTCAAAATTATTAAATTGGCGGTCCCTCTCTAGAAAAATAAACTAATTTACTCGAAAATATAGGGAGTGCGTTATGATTCTAAAGGGGAGAGGGGTATTTTTTATTTTTTGTCTACATGCTTCTTGATGTAATAAAGTTATTATCGGCGATCGGAAAACATTCATTGAGGCGCCTCTGTGGTGCTGATTCCACCACTTTTAGTTGTTTACCTGTCCTAATTTATGACGTACACTCATGTTAAAATGTTGAGGTCGCGACTGAAAAGGAAGAGTTGAATCTGGCATGACTGAGCCAGGAATGGAAGAAGGGTACAGCGCGAGGTCTTAAGGCGACAGAAGTGCAGACTGTGATTTCTTGCAACAAAAGAAGGCCTTATATACTCTATTCTTTTTTCACTGTAGCATGTGATAATTAAAAATTAATTTTAAAATAATTCTTTTAGAGTCTAAAATTTTAGACAGAAATAATGAGCAGGAATATCATTCGGTGTTTTCAACTGTTCTGGTGGATGAGCTATGAAAAAAATCACGATGGAATACGATGTTTGACAAGACATAAATTCTAGAAGGAAATTACCAATTACATTCTGTCGTAGATGGTGTCCTGTTTGATATTTAGCTGTACAGCTAACTGACGCAGTGTAGCTACAGGGATAATTGACGAATGCCATTTATGAAACGGCTTCAGCTTTTGGCTGGAAGAAAGAAATCGCTTCGGAACTTGTTTCTAGATTCGATCCTAGTACCTCAAAATGCCACATAAGGAATACACGTCTTATTAACTCTTTAAGATAACAAAGAACTGTGACATTATCATTCATGGATTTCTATATGTTACACTCTTATTCAATTCAATTCAATTAATTTATTTAAGTGTTTGCCAACAGCAAGAAGCCAATAACAGGCAAACACTGATAATACATACAATAATAGTGAAATAATAATGGATAATAGTAAACAAACGGATTAACTAAACTTATACATGTACAGTATTAAATGTAACTGCCAAGTACAGACAAACCCAAAATAGAAACAATATTAACACAGAGAAAAATTGAAGAAATATAAATAAAAACAAATAATCCACCTAGGGAACACTAATATAATTATAAAACTTCAAAGAATATAAAAAAACAGGTAACGAAGCTAGATCATCTACAAGACAATCTATCTAGATCATTTCCCTTGTTGAGAACGTTCGCTCAAGGGAGACAATGTTTATGCGAAATACGTCCAAAAATTTACATACGTCATTTGCAGCGATGACGCACCTGGCTGAAGGACTATGTCCTTTGTTTATGAAAATAACTTTAACTCAGCAATTCTTTACCATAAACTCTCAAACTTTGATCCGTTAAGACATAAAACTTTAACACATTTTATATTTTTCTTAACATCAGTTATTTAGTAATGTTAATAATACAGATATGAATATACGGTTTAAAAAATGTTTCGGTCTTTAGCGGCTAACATCACGTAACTCTGAACTCAGTCTAGACGTACTGAAAGTACATTTATCATAAGATAAAATTAATGTTAAAGTAAAGCCAATTGTATGGATATCGTACAAAAACTAAGTAGTGTAGTTACAAGATTTACGCATAACTAATATATTTTTAATCGCATTACGTTGTTTTAATACGCTAACCATAAGTGGAGTTATTTTAATACTTGTGGTACCTTACGATTAATGTATGATGTTACTTTCAGTACTTCTACATTTTTGTCAAAGTTGATGTATAATGGGCGATAATGGCCGAAACATGTAAACCGTACATTTATATTTGTATTATTAACATTAGTAAATAATTTATGTTAAGAGGAGTATGAAATATGTTACGGTTTTCGTGTTGTCAGATCAAAGCGAGTTTATAAGTAACAAGAATAGGACAGTTGCCTACAAGTTACATTCCTTATCATGCCTATATAAGAAGTACATTTTTACATTCGATTGATGGTTTTGTATTGGAAGTTACTGTACTCTGTGATGAATGCACTACTCCCTATGAGAGATCAAGGCTTCCATATGATACGTGTGTGTGTGTGTGTGATAAAACAAGTTGTTTGCACTAACGATTATAATCCAAGTGCGGAACTTTTTAACAATAACCCCCCCGTCTCTATTATGCATAATAGTAAACATACCCCCGTCATCACTCAGAACACCCGTAGCTCTTACGCTCTCTGGAGAGTTGCCATTGATACCCCGGACTGGACCATTGTGTTCCATTGAATTGGATCCAATTAGTCCATTGTCTGTCACGCGATCCCAACTAGTTTTCAATTATTCTGCAAACGATCATCCGTACACGGCTTTCTAAATAATTCAATGAATGATCAAGTATAAACAATCCTCCTCTCAAACATGCATTCGGCATCTCGTACCATACATCAATTCATTACAAGGATAAAGGCTGTGTGAGAGAATTATTGATATGTTCAACTACATATTTTTATTTTCGTTTTATTAGAAATATGCTTCCAATTTCTGATAGGTGACATCTTGGAAGAGTGGAACGAAACATTAGTCTTTAACAGAACCTGGAGGTTTCTGTCTTCTGGGTTGTTGCGCTGTGTAGTCTGGTCGATGTTTACCAACGTTTCATCGCCCTGATGACGGAGGCAGTATGACCTCAGAAACGTTGGTTAACATCTACCAGACTACACAGCGCAACAACCCAGAAAACAGAAATCTTCATATTCACCGCTGTGAAAACCTCAAATCATACAGAACCTTTAGGCTTTTGGAATGTGTGGATTTTAAAAACAAAATGTTTGTTATTTTTAGTAGTTCCACGCATTGCTTCCGACACTATGGTGGCATTTTAGTGTTACTTATTATTATATAAGAAATTACAAATTCATGCCTTTATAGAAATAGAACATACCGCATCACAAATTAAATCAGTTAACAACAAAAATATTTCTCTCTTAGTAAACTGAAGAATATGTGACAGGTAAATATTCTAGCGGTTTGAATATGATAATGTTTAGTAAACGAAACACTGTTGCAATATGAGTTATTCATTCTGAGAGTATATTTCCGAAAAATTATTGACATTAACTATTTCTAAACTCCATTGTAGGTGTTTATAACAAAATTTTAGAAACTTCGTGTAATTTTATTGGCTTTATTTATTTATTGTTAATTTAACGATGCTGTCAGTAGGTCGGACTACACAGCGCCAAATAATATGATTACCGAATAATGACTCGGAAAGGATATGAAAGGAAACGTTCATGGTCTATTATAATGTACTGTCCCGGCATGTGATTTGAGGGGCTGATAAAACTATAATCATACTAGCCAGGTTAGCCAGTCTAAAACTCTTCAGTCGTCCACGTGAACAATTTTCAAGGCATTTCAGCACAAAAAATTATGGTATCCAATCCACATTTCACATCACTCGTATCTCAACGTAACCTAGATTTCGTTACCCTAGCAATACTTTGTGACTTATAATTTCCTCCATCTTACATAACCTCAACAATTGATTTAACTTATAAGTATATTTCTTTATATCTTTTCGATGAACAGAATCCTCGTAGATATGCTAATTATCGCTCAGATAATCATTATATTCCCGGAATTTTATATAACGCAAAGGTTATTACGATGTTCCTAACGGTCTGCCACTGGTCAACCAGATTAATCCAATCCACACACTCCATCACACATTTATTATTTCAGTATGATCCATTTGAATTGATATTATTTGAACATATTATTTTTTGACTTGAATTCTGCTAAAATGCTAATTTCCTCTGCTTCAGTTTTGTTAACATATTTATTTCTCAACCCACATTTGGATTCTATAAAAAATAGGGCATCTACAGTCACTTTGTAAGATTTCAACATTGTTACCTTTCTTGACACAGTGCAGATCATCGGGTCAAGGCTCGAGGTCTCCTATCCATTTCAGCTCTATTGTATACCTTACCGACATGTAACTTACTGTTTATATGTAATAAAATTATACCACTTAAATATTCCGTTAAGAGTTGACCTATATACAGACGCAATGACAAGATCAAGAATGACGAGTTAGCGGCATTGTGTTCCCCCGCTGATCACAATAGCCGTCTGAGTCAGCGAGACGTCCTCCAGGGATGGATGTTTGTTCTGTCTGGTATTACAGGGAGGAAACAAAGGTGCCCTGCTACAACTGAAGGCTGGTTCACACCGCCCCACAGCATCTGTCCGTATTAGTATCGGGATTCCCAGCGGCGAAGCGTCCTTGTTAACCGTATTAGCGCGGCTAACACTACGAAAACGACAACCTGATTGGTGTTTTTAACATCATTTATACCAAAGATCTCCACTGGAGATGATCCTGAATTGGTCCATCCTTTTACCATCCGCACAATTATCTTAATCATCTGGTCACTTCACACAGCTTAATCGGACAACCCTAGTGTACATCTATCAAGATTTTTTCCAACAAAATTCTGCACGCTTTCCTTGTATCTCACATTTTTACCACATGATCAGCCCATAATTGCCTCCATGATTTTACTAACTTGCCTAGTAGTAGGTGACCTATGTATTTTAAACACAATATATTCGTGACTGTGGATTGGTATTAAATATTTCTGAAGTAAACGTTTATAAACTACCAAAAATCAATAAAAACAGGCTTGTATGTTTCCAATAATAATTCATCTTCATGTTTCTGTATTCATTAAACAAAGGACGCATATCATATTACATTAAAAGTTAAAACAACTTATAAACATAATAGCTCCTTTCATAACATTCATAAGTTATTCTTACCACCTCCATAGTGGCTATAATTTGCAAGCAGAAAGTTTAATCTCTCAAGCAATTTTATCGACTTCAGTGTTTCTACTTCTAATGATTTAATTACAGGCGTTAATACGTAACACAGACGTTAACCGGCTACTGAAAATTACGATGAAATACACTCTGACTTTATATTCTTCAACTCCTAGAATGCAACAATTCCAACACAGACACCGTAACTATTATTGAGTGCAATATGCGTTTAAAAATTATAATAATTATTATACAAGATTTAATTACAAAATACATTTTGCTGTAATTTGCATTTACGTACGCATACATGAGTGGTCAGAAGCCGCAGCTGCAGAGCTGTGAACCAGCCTCTGTCGTCAGAGCAGCAAGACAGTTGTACCAAGAGCGCAAGGTGCTGAGGGTAAGGTGGATGCGATCTGTCTGGGCCCCATATGTCGCCCGATCTGACGCCGTCCCAAACCAACCTGCACTCGATTCACCTGATGAATGACGACTTTCCCTTATTATTCTCCTTTTTTATTTATTTATTAATATACTCCTCCTTCATTACTGCTGTCTTCATTTATTTTTATTATAGCATATGTAAGGGTTCTTGGTTTGAAAGACGTCCTGTGTGTTGTCTAAGAATTTGGAAGAAGAAGATGAAGAAGAGAATGAAATGCGACCCTACAGCTCTGACGTCACGAATGATCTGGATATTCGGTATTTACGTAATGGAAAGAATAAGATAAGTCGTCAAATGTAAAGTCGACATGAAAATACAAGTTAACTATTAAGGTGGTTGTCTTCTGGGCTGTTGGGCCGTGTAGACTGGTAGAAGTATACTGACATTTCACAAGGATTTCAAGCCTTCATCATCAGGATGATGTTTTATAATCATAAATATTATCAGAACACGATAGCTGAAAGGATGACTTGTAGTTTTCGATTTATTATGCTGAATTATACTGTATTATTAGAAGCAAATAATTGTCGGTCTTAATTTCTGAAAATGACAAATAAAAATTGATACTTGTTTTATTAACGGAAGGTGATTAATGGTGCAGATCTGTTGTGTTTATTTGGCTACATTACGAGCTGCGGAGATTAGGTGGTATAAGAATTAGAATAATGGAGGCGAATTATGTTTGTCGGGTCGAAAGGTGTACATAAAATCTGTTGCAACGTATTTTAAGAAACAAACTTGTAAGACAAATAATTTGATGCTATTGAAAGGAATTTGGTGTTAAGATCCTCTATATTTTTAGTACTCAGGTATTTTTATACCGGATTGCTCCCACTCATTTAAATATGATTTTTTTTTCAAAATGTCTGAAAATATTACAATTTTCAGAATATCATATTTTACAAACCTTTTCAGTTACACGGGAATATATTTTATTAACACAGCATCACAGGACTTCAGGACAGACCGTATTCAGACCGGGACGAGTTCAGTATGAAGCCAGAATTGTAAGCCCTTAACTGCAGCATTCGCCCCGACTAATAGTCTTACACCATTAATCACTAATACGTTTCTTCCTGCAAGCAATTCTGATTGGTTTACACTCCAACAAGGCTAACTCTGAAATCAAATTGGCTGCCAGTGCTTGTGGCTTTGTAGTTTACTGACAAGCTGACAACATAACAAAGCAAAGTTATAATAATTTGTCAATAGTGATTGTACGCTGAAGTACCAGGTACGTGCCATTGTTATTAAAGTAGTTAGGTGCGCGCCACCATTTTAAATTACTCGGTAAATTTGGAGAATAATCATTGTTGATCGTGTAAAGACTTACTAGGAACAACGATTTAAAACTGTTGACAGGAAAATCTCTCTGAAAGTACTTTTAGGACTATCAGTAAGAAAGAAACGATAGGAGACCGGGGATTAGCCCAGAGTCAAGGGCATTTCATGTGAATCCGGTTCGATTCTCGAACAAATCATCAACTATTCTAACAGGGGTCCCTTCTCAAATTTTCTGTAAGCAAATAACAGGTACCATATTTACTTAAGGTCTCTATTTAACGATGTTGTTAGTACCGTCTTCTATGTAGCGTCAGACAACAGATTAATATTAAAAACGAATTGGTAAAGATATTGAAGAAAGCAGTCCTGACCCAATATAGGTTACTGTACTGGCATTTGTCTGGAGAGAATATAAGAAACCACACAAAGTCTTAAACAGAATAGCTCTAAGTGTGGAGCTTCAGTTTTTATTCTACTCGATATGAATACATTTGGAATTAAATCTTCTACATATTTAATTCTGCATTCAGAATCACCTGTTCGAAGTTAGAATTGATTCTAAAACAACTATCTTTTAAACTTGCTGTAGGATTCCCTGTGTGGGGAATCAGTCCTTTCCCAATGGTTCTATCAGACTACAGAAACGTGAATCCGCGATTCCAGTACCCCAACCACCACGACAGTTTTAGCTTTAAACCACCACATTACCAAGATGGACAATAATTTTAAGATTTTGCGTCTTAACGAATAAAATAAAAGTTTGAAACTCGACAGTAGGTAGGTCTTTTAAAAGAAATTCTTTGGTGTTAATAAATAACCTCAAATGCGATTCCGAAGCGCTAGTAACTTAGTTTTTACCACCCAGCACGGCGGAATGCAAAGTGTGCGCTAAACACGTCACTCCACTAATTGTTAAGCATGCATAATGAAATTCTGCCCCGAAGGTTACAAAGTGTGGTCAAAGTATATTTATTACAGAGGTCAGATGTTAAACTTTTATGTTCACTAATATGTATATACAGCTAAGGTTTTAGCAAGTGGAAAGAGAATACATACTGCATATGCATTTCCCGTCTGGAACGACTTAATTATTTTCTCTTAGTTGACAAGGCATAATTACTTATGGTAAGGAACAATCCACTATGACAGTGGAATTATTTTTAATATCCCTAGAGGCACTAAGAAGTATTTT
This sequence comes from Zootermopsis nevadensis, assembly GCF_000696155.1. Next base: position 307,485 of record NW_019059665.1, on the reverse strand, counting down.
CCATCGGCAACTTACAGAAATAGGCTTATGTGACTTTCTTTCTTTCTTTCTTTCCTTCTTTCTTTCTTTCTTTTTGACTTATCCATCGCAAAACCTAACTACGTCTTGAACGTTTTATCTTCCTACCTCTACAGGTACGAAGAGGCGGGGCGTACACCTATTCTGTTGGATCCGGTAGACCCAACTTTTCCTAGATAACATAACCTATCCTAAACTATCCTAACCTAACGTGAGAACAGCTCGTTCCAAAATAGGGATCTAACCGGGTTCCCTTATACCTGAAAATGAAGGAAAGTTCAGCCTTCCAAACGCAGTGATTTCTGAAGATTTATACATTTTTAAGACTTTTAAACAGACCATGGATAAGGTCTAAAAGAAAGATAGTAATAATACAAAATATCATCGCCAAAATCATTCTACCAATTCTCTTGCCCCATAAGTTTAATTAAAACGCGTTTTAAATAATTTATTCTATTTAGACTTACGTCTATTTTAATCTACAAGCCATTAGTTTGCTCGAAATCTTTTAATCATATCGATCATAGTGGCCGTCACCAAACTTCATGCTTCAAGACCGCGGAAGGATATCATATCCCTTACCGTGCAGCTCTAAGTTTCAATAAGAGCGTTGCTAGCTCTGTTACGCTGCGAGTTCCGAGCTCTCTTCACTCGGCCGATATCCCACTGTTTGTGTTATACCATTGTACGATTTGGATGTGACCTTGAAACATTTTGGTGGAGGGTGTTATAGTTGCTATAACGCTGAATATCGGGATATAACACAAAACAACAAATTTATCACTTGTTTTTATGGATGTGAAACGTGGTTTCCTTTGGGATATAACACAAAACAACAAATTTATTACTTATTCTTATGGATGTGAAACGTGGTTTCCTTCCTTCAGAAAAACCTTAATTACAGGTGTTTGTAAACAAGGTACCCAGGAAAACTAAAATTCCAGTTTATAAACGAAAGTTGTTAACACTGTAACCTGGTTATTTCTTGCGTTTATTATTCCATAAAGTAGCTGCTGGTTCTTGAGACTGGCTGATACATACTCAGACGTACACTGTTGTCAACAAGAACTGTGTTCGATTTTACTCAGTTATAAAACCGGTGTAGTTAACCTGCTTTTGGCATCATTCACGGGAGATTTAAAAGCACATCTCACGTTAAGTTACATAAGTTCGTTCGTGTTTTTAAAACAGTGCAGACTATCATTACGCGTAACAAAACATCACAAGTTGGACATGCTTGGTACGAAGCTAGCCTCATGTTTTACAGAATGTAGACAGACATATAAAACACTGCGTTTAAATAACAGTGCGTGTTCTGTAATACTGTTCTTGAAGTCTGGTCCCTTTCCTTATAAGCAGCCGTTACTTAATTACAGGCTACACTAAATTAAATCAAAGTCTTACACACATACACTTTTTCCATATATGATGCCGTATTCCGAGTGTGCAAATACAAGAAAGTCTAGCCTTCATTGTACCAAAAATGAGTGAGGTGAGGGTCTGTTTTGGGTCCGCACGTGCTTCCCCCCCCCCCCGGCCCCCCCTGCCG